>JAASAO010001136.1:0-99452 GCA_017311375.1 Mytilus coruscus
AAAGCACTTCGAGCACATCAAATTTTTAAAGATTTAAGAGAGACTAACAAATATCTTCCATCAATGTTTCATTCTTTTAAAAGAACAAAGGCAACTATAGACAAGGTCTAGGATAGGTGTAATATTTCCAGATACATGTGAGAGGGATAAGACATAAACAAAAATGCATTCCACTCTCAAAGACTAATCTAGGATTTTTTAGTTCCTTTTAAAAAATGTTCATCATAAAATTTCCATAAAATTTTACTTATTGCTAAAATTTCACTAATTTAAACATATGCATTCCACTCTCAAGGACTAATTAATCTAGGATTTTTTAGTTTCCTTTTAAAAATGTTCATCATAAAATTTCCATAAAATTTTACTTATTTCTAAATTTCTAAAATTTCACTAATTTTGCAAAGATCTTTTGTAATTTGATTTCAATGAAAATTGAAATATGGATATATTGAATAATTCTAAATTGAATCCAGATATCAAAAATGTAAAAATTTGTTACTTCTATTTAAAATTCACAAAATTTGAGAAATTTCTTTTTGTGCTAGGATTCCAACAAAAATTGGTATATATGTGTTGTTAGTTTTTTCAGTGTAATTGAATTTACCAAAGATAGAAAAAAATGGTATAAATTTATTTTTCTTGATAGAATTACAAATTGAGAAACAATAAGGTAATTACGTTTCTGTTTGAGGATTTTAACAGAAATTGATGTATAATATGCATTGATATTCCAAAATTGATCCCTGGTGTCAAATTTTTTACAAACATCTGATTTTGCTAGGATTTCAATGAAAATCAATATGAAGATGTAATTTGCTATTTAAAAATGATTCCCTGTGCCAACAAGTATTTGTTTCTCACCTGACAGTCGTCCTGACTTACCTTATTTTCCACCAAATTATCAAGTGCTTTGATTTTTACAAATCTTTATATTGATCAATGTTGATTGAGAACACATCCTGAATTAAATACTTGATGTAAATATAAAAATTTATAAAAAAATTTTTAATACATCAGTCTGTGTGCCTTAGCGCAAAAATGTGCAAGTTTAGGACCCTTGCTGTCTTATCAGTTTTCTAGTTTCTAGAAACTAAGACAGTACTTCAAAATTATCTATTTACTATGATTTTACATGAAATTTGTGGACAGAAGACTGATGTATGTAATTAAGTTGTAAGAAGAATTGTGGAAATAAATCTTAGAAATAAAAATGAGTTGGTCTGTTATCAGTGTTATATTGCTTTAACCAATTCAGATGTGTTATCCCTGGACTTTCTTAAAGTATATGGTGTAATTCATGATTTTCATGATACTGTGGATTCATTATTATTCGTTGGGTACCAATTTTCGTGGATTTCGTGGGTACAGGTAAACCACGAATTTAAATGTTCAACGAATTACACATTTTCTATCAGATTGTATGCAGATTTTGGTAAAACCACGAAATCAAGTTTCCACGAAAATGCAAGTTCTCCTCAATCCACGAAAATTGGTACCCACGAAAATAAATGAATCCACAGTATATCAATTTGCATAGCTGTTGTAGGATTGATGCGTATTTCCTTTTCTTGAGAGTCATCTGTTGGTTTTTCTACATGTTAATTTTTTTGTAAGGGACCCTCATCAGCGGATGGAAATTTATTACATATTAACACCAGTAACAGAGGTTATTCTACTTAGAGGTGAACATTTCAGGACAATCGGATGAGAAAAGGAATTTAGTTTTGTATGAAAAACAACAGGGTAACTTAGTGTTTATGTAAAGTGAGTTTTACAAAATATATGTAAATTCTATCACACTGGTAGATATATTAAGGTCTAGTTGAATGGAAAACAGACACATAAAAAAAATTGGTTTTAGTAATCGGGTCATTGGCTCTTTAAGGAGACATTGTATTGTTGCCTTACTTTTAACATGTTTAACAATAGGTATGCCTATTTGTAAGGATAAATTTAAGATTAAAAAAAGCTGATAAAAAGATATCTAAAAGAATTTTGTTGTGAATCAATAGCTTTTGTTATTCAGGTGTTAAAATCAAGATGTACTATATTTCAAAGTCGATTTTCATAATAATAATCTTTATTGCAAAATTACACCCTTAAGGGTCAAGCTATAACAAGTAAAAAGCATACATACTAGAATACAACAAATAAACAATTAACTTTATACACAAATGTAAGATTAAATTGACTACAGTTACATAAGTATAAGGTACATGTATTAGATTAGAGAATAGTGGTGTTTCAATTGTCAGAAGAATTATTAAGTTTCTTGATTTGAGTGTCACAGATGAGTCTTTGGTCAACAAGACTTTCTTCTGGTGTACAAAATTTAAAGCCTGGTAGTATAATGATTAGTTTATGCAGTATTGAATGTATATTGATGTAATATCTGAGATCAAAATGTATGTTTTAAATAGTTTCATAAATTTGAATAATTTATGTCAAAGATTAAGATGAAAAAATATGGAATGTTCTTCCATCGTTTGAGTCGATAGTTTTATTTATCGAACTCTGATCAAGATCTACAACCAGTACTTTACAAATAGAGTAGAGATTGTCATTAAACAGGTATGACACGTCAACAGGTGTTAAAAATGCAGGTAAATTTGTAAGTTGGGTGGAGAGGTATAAGTTAATAAGCTGGATAATACTTTGGTACTTCATGTAAAAAATTGTCAATATTGACCTCAAATTGTCAGATTTGTGTTTATAAATGTTCTATATAACTAGTCAGTTTACACAAAAGATTTATTTAAAACTAAAAATTCATAAATATAGGTCAATATTTTACCTTATTTGTGAATTTAAGTGATTTAATGTGCACTGCATAAAAGAGGATTTAATAATTTTACATAGGAATTTATGTAAGTATTTAAGTATGGATAAGAAATTTGCTAAAGTTATGTGAAAAAAACGTGATTTGTTGTAAACATTGTAAAGTCTTTCATGGTCTTTAATATATACAATATGTATATTTTGTTAATCTTCTCCCAAGAACAAAAAAAAATATAATAAAATTGGAGTGAAATAATAGTTAAAACATTGTTTTGCTGCAGACATAATTATGCATTGAAGCATGGACGGAATGTACATGTACAATGATAATATATAAGGTACATTTCTGATGGATAAGCTTATTTTCTTTTTTATTCAAAGTAAACTTGCCATCCTAGGGTTTCAGCCACATTGCCAAAAACTCTTCATAGTAGGTGTAGTCATACAAATTCAGAGAGTGCTAATAGGGTTATCTCCAATGGAAGATTAATTATGTTTGAAAGATAGATGATGCTTATGTAATCAATCTTTTTTTTCTTTAAACAGTGAGATAATGATTAATAAAAAAATGATGTTTTAATTCAGGGCTAAGATTTTTATTTTTGTCATGTTTTTACCTTCATAAGGACAGTCATCATTTGTTAATTATACAAGAAATATGAAAGTCAACTTTTATTTACATTTTTCAAATTACTTTATATCGCATGTCCATTATCGCAGTCACCTTTAATGAATACCCTGTACCTGTAGAATTATTATTATGCTTCAAAATGTGAAAATATATGGTAAAATTGTAAAATTTGTTTCAACCCCACCCCCACCACCCTTCTCTTTTATATAATCTGCCTGATATTAATCTCAAAGATTGATATAGCATGTTGATACAGATTTTGTCATGTATTATTCTTAATTTAATAATAGAAATCTCATGTGTTTTTGTTTAAAAAAATGTTAAAGAATTTCCAATTTCCAAAAGTCTTTTTCAAAATCAATAATTTGACTTACATTATAATATTTTACATGATACTTGTTATTCCCCTTTGACTAATCTTTATTCCCCTTTTTCTAATCTTTTCCTCTGAAAAAATGTGAGTTTTTTTTTCACAGTGTTACTAAAATTTATTAGATGCTTTACATATTTCTGATTAACCTTGATGATTTTAGCATAAATGTTTGCTTTAAAAGAGAGATTATATTATTTTATCCCATGTTTACAATCTGTTTTTCAGCTCAGGGTTATTTTGTAAATGCAACAGGTTGCTTTGTAATGTGTATTATTCATTGATAATACTTACATGTATATATATGGAGAATTCTACCCTTAGGTAGGGAAGGTATAGATTTGTTTTTCTGATACTGATTGTGTGTTTATGTTTAATGTGACATCTTTGTTTGGTTGAAATTTAATGGATTGTTTGAACTTTTGATCTTGATGCAGCCAAGCATTCTATTTGTCAGTGTATGACTTTTTTATGTAAAATATATTTTTTACACTCCAGATAAATTTTTTATACCCGAGGTAATATTTTTTGGGTGATTTCTTGGAAAACCACTATTTAATTTCACAACAAAAGTCCAAAGTTTTCAGTTGCAATGGATAGACACGTTGATTACAAAACTATGAATTATATTAGATATTCTTGAAACATTAACATTTTGGTAAACCTTCAAAAAACTGGTTATTAAATAAACCAATTTACAAATCATGTACAAATGTATATTGGTTTTGAATAAGGAGGAAGCTGCATGTTGACCAGTGTTATGTGGTCAATGGCAATTATAAGTGTATTAATTTGTGTCAAATGTAAACTAGGGTAAATTTATGAAAGAAAGAAACTTGCAAATTTACAGATGACATTTATAAAGAATAAGTCATTATAAGTATATGATTTTTGTACAGAATGCCATTATAATATAATATATGTATTTCCACCAATTATTGAGAATAATTAATCTAAATTAGTCCTGCAATTTCATGTTATAGTTTGTGATATTTACATGTATTTGTTAACTTTTATATATCACGAAGGCTATAATTTCATAGTCAGCTGTGCGTACAAAATGTGAAAAAGCAATTTCTTCATTCATTTGAAAAATGCTGTAGATTTGATAAAGGTGTTTTAAATGTTATTGGTGAGTTCATTTAATTTTAGCCTTTATATTGATTATATTTTATCTGTTCTTGAAAAGAAATAAACAACTTTTGAATAGTTTTAATGTAATTGTGACAAATTGAAATTGAACCATTTTGTATTTAATATGTTAAAACTATTTTCATAAAAATTTATTCATTTTGGGAGTCAATGATGCAGTCATCTATCAACAGTTTACCAAAACAGACATGCTAAGGTCACACTTATAGTCTTCAAGAATTGACTAGTGGCCATACTGATAGTCTAATAAGCTCTGAAATGACCCAAACTTAATTCCTCTTGATAATTAAAGGCCTTCTAATTACAGAGCAGCACACGAAATTATATAAGACATTAGTTATTTCTTACCCTTGGTGTAATTATAACAAGACATCAATAATGTATTTACTTATACCATGGTCAATAATGTAGATTTGAGTACTAAATTACAATGCTTGACTGTCAATAATGTAGATTTGAGTACTAATTTACTGGGATTTTGAAAAAATTATAGTTTGATGAATAATTGATTTTGTGGTTTGAATAATATATATGCATACAAGTCTATTGAAAACTTATATTTTGTTTTTGAAACCTTTACCAATGAAATCCATGAAGTATCCCAAAATGAATGGGTTTCAGTGAAACTTCCAGAAAATCTTCAGTACTTTGCGGCATAATATATGTACTTAATTTTTATGCCCTGCCTACTATAGAAGATGCACATTATTTTTTCAGTTTGTTAGCCCATCTCAAAAAAAATGAAGGTTTGATGAATACTATTCAAATGAGTTGAATTATTGACTTGCAAGCCAATAATATATAACTAATGTTTTTGAACTTATTTTAACTAAATTGAATCAAACTGACTGCTTATAGTGAAGTATTAATTCACAATTCCACTTCTATAAATGTTGAAACCCAAAAAAATGTATTTTGATTTTTTTTCAAAATCGTAGCTTATATACAAATTGGGAAAGGCAGATGCATTTGTTAGCTCTGATCATAGTTTTTTCAGTTTAATCAAGCTATCTAACATGACAGTATAATATAACAGTATATTGCCTGACACTAAGTATACTTATGCATGTTAGGGTATTTAATGCACAATCTATTTTGATGAAAATGACAAATTTTATTACTTTCGCATGTGAATGTTCTTTTAAATTGCATTATGTTTGTGTAATGTATAATGTTTCACTGATCTACATTAGATTTATAGAAAGTTTATGTAAATGAAACAGATATATATAAGTGTATGTAAGTTTTTTTTTTCTTTCTTCTTTTTTTTGTTAATAATTTATTTAATGCTCGAAGTTTAAAAAACAAATTGACATAACTTATAAAAAAGCCATATAATTGACTTTATTTACAGTTAATAATTTATGGTATTTGGTTAAAAAAAAATGACTTGAGTTTAAATTTCAGTAAGAATTGTTACCAAATTGGACCAAGAAGGTGAGACATAGGTGTTGCTTTTCCAGGGTAGTAGTAATCATTGGCAGCATCAACAATTGTTAAGTTTTCTGCTCAAGTCATTTTGTTAGAAACTGCTTGTGTTAGATTTAATGATATTTTCTTTAGAGCTGCATTACTGTCCGTACATATAAGTTTGATGACTATTTCAAGGCCCTGTCCCCTAGGTCATGGTTCAGTGACTTTGAATTTACTGGCCATTTTCAATGTTAAGTTGTCTGTTTAAACCAGTTTGATAGGAACTACTTGTGAATGATCAATGATATTTTCTCTAAAGTTGCATTTCTATCAGAACATTTCAGTCTGAGGATCCTTTTGACATTCTGTCCTCTATGTCATCATGGTCCAGCAACTTTTAATTAATTAGCAATGTTGCTGTCCATCAGATTGTCTTTTGCTGAATTTTCTTCGACAGGCAAGACATATCTCTGTGTCAACAGTTTGTATTTAGAAATTAATTTACCTGACAACCATATTATTTCTATATATATAGAATGCATGTACATGGAACTTCCTATTGAAATGGATTAAGTATTGTGTTTATTTCATAGACCTAAATGAACAAAAAATATTTTGTTTGAATGAAAAAATGAAATAAAAGAATAGCTTCTTCTCACATCACAAAGAGCATCTTTATAATTGGATGCATAAAAGTAAATGTATGCTCTCATTTGCATAATAAGTCCTCTACAGAGGAAGTCAAAGGGGATTTTAGGTTTGCACTCCATCCGTTTGTCTGCTGTCCATCCGTCAGTCCGGAAAAATCGGTTTTCCACACTTTTTTTCTTCGTGCTTGAAGATATTGATTTGATATTTGGTGTATTGTTTTATCATGACAAGTTACAGATCAAGTTTGAATTTTGTCCTGGTCTGACAATTTTGTGCAGAGTTATGGTCCTTGAACCTAGAAAATTCACTCAAATAATCAGTTTTCCGCACTTTTTTGTCATGCTTAAAGATATTGATTTGATGATTGGTATATAGTTTTATCATGACAAGTTACAGATCAAGTTCGAATTTTGTTCTGGTTTGATTATTTTGTGCAGAGTTGTGGTCCTTGGACTTAGAAAATTAACTCAAGTAAGCAATTTTCCACACTTTTTCCGTCATGCTTGAAGATATTGACTTGATATTTTTTATATAGTTTACACCATTACAAGTTATAGATCAAGTTAGCATTTTTTCCCAGTACAATGAATTTTTAACTGGTAGGGGACTATGTATTGCCAGGCATCCTCACAGAATACTTGTTTAGTTGGTACATGTAATTGGTTATATATCAAATATTTTATGTAATCAGTAAATTGATATAACTGTGATAATTTTAATCATTAAAAAAATATATCACAGGATGAGAATCATTTATTTTTCACATGTACTGATCATGAAATCCAGTAACTGTTATAGATTCACCTTAGCATTTCCCAATATTACTGATCATGCTGATCAGATTTGGTTTTGCTTTTACAAAACAATTAAGAGCTGTTGATTGACTATGAACTTGTGAGAAACTGAATTAATCAAATTTTGGTTTTATATTTTCAGAATGTTTGAGGAAGACACCGAAATGTATATTTATAGTTAAAAGTTGAAAGAAGTTTCGTCAAAAACCTCATTATGTCAATGGAAAGTTTGATAAATCTGGACACTTTGACAGAAGAAGAACGCAAGATTATCTTGTCTGTCTTGAAGAAAGATGACGAACTCAAAAAGTCTCAAGACAGGAAAATAGGGTAATTTGATGTTTATAGATTTGAGAAATGTAAAGTGCAAGAAGCTTAATTGTCAATTGGCATAGACATCAGGTCTGTGAAAATCTTGAAAGATCATAGATGTATTGGGTGTGCATAGACTAGATTGATTGAAATCTTAAACCGTATTGAATTTCAAGAGTTTCTAGTCTTAAATACATGTAAATTTAGAGGGTTAAATGAAATGTTTACCTCTAAGGTCAACTTCACAAATATCTTCAACATTACAGACATATGCTTTTATGTGTCTGTCTCAAGCCTGCATGGAACCTTTTAAGTGGTTGGTTATGACTCTTCACAACTTTTTTTTATCTAACCTAAACAAACTTTCTCATATCACCAGTTAAGTTGAACCAACAAAACAGCGTGAACCCTTTAATAACCATAGTAGGTGGAAGAGAGGTCCAACCCAAACCCTTCCATGATAATGGTCCTAGACTAATGCTGAAAATTGATAGAATTAAGGAAATAGACAACAAAAAGAAACCCATCTTTACCATTCCTTATAAAATAACTATAGGCAATGACAAAAACATTTAGGTTGCACTTAAATGTAAATACAGCTGTTTCACAAACCACACCTCTTTTCATCTTTGCTAGCCAAGGATTATGATCCAGTCCCCTCCTCTCCACAAGAATGTGGTGTTTATAATTAACCTTTGATGGTGTCATTTGAATTCATTCACATCTTGTCTAGCCATTATGATAAGGTTTTCCTAATAGGATGTTGGCCCTTGTCTATTTTTTAAGACTATTTGAAGAGGTTTTTTTTGTGATGTTGGGTTTCTGTTTCATTAAAGTTTACCCTAGATCTTGGTTTATTTTAATGTGTTGTCAAAAGTGTGATTTTATTTTAATATTGTAATTTCATTGTTTATGTTTCTGTACAGGTATTCTTGAGATTCAATTTTTTTCTGAAAAATAAAATCTTGTCTGCACTTGTTATTATTACATGAAGTAAATTGAGATTTCTCATGTTTCATCAGAATGATGTAACATACATGTACATATAGCTGAGAGCTTTCATTTTTTATCCTGAATAGACTCTTTAATTTTTGTTTTATGATGAAAAGTAAAATTATTGTTGTGAAAAGGACACCTGTTTTGTGATCACAATTTCATGTGTTGTAAACTTGTGGCTAAGTGTTAAATAATATGAAATTTCTATTTCTAGTGGGTAATATTCTTAATGTGTCTTCTATGCTTTTTTTTGTGTCTTGGTGACGAAGTAATTCATTTTTTCTTAGAAATAGTTACAATTTTATTCAAAGCAAAAACATTTGCTTAGTCAGGTTGGCACTTAATATCATATTTTTTTTCCAATTTTCAAAATTAAATGCTGAGCCTATGGACATTAAAACACATCAATTGCTATTTTAGTATTCCCTTAAATTTGAGTAACAGATCAATAAAATGAAAGTTAATGTAGTAAACCTGCAACATTACGTGAAATGGAACTGCTTCAATTCAAGCAAACTGAGAAATGTATAGTTCAATCCTCTTAAAAAAGGATGTGTCTATTTCATGTTTATCTTATTGCTGGCAACAAATTATATTGGGCAACTAGTTGTGCTCTATGTAATTAAGCTAAAATGTTCCTTAAATTATCTTGTTTATACTAAAAGTAGTATACATGGTATAGGTGGTTCTTGGGTTGTAAATAAGCAGAAAACAATAGTCTAGATTTTGAATGAAAATGTCAAAATTGAAGACAGGAATGCTGTTTATTTTAAGACTTGTCATTTAAATGAAGAAATTGTCTGATTTTATTATTATTACAACTGTTTTATAACAGCTAAACTAAGTCTTATATGGGAGTGCACTCGACTCCAATCTTAATTGACTAGGATTGTCAGTTTTCCTACCGAAGGTCGTGGTTCTCTACGGGCACTCAGGCTTCCTCCAACAATAAAAACTGACCGCCACAAAATAGCACAATAGTGTTGAAAGTGGCGTTAAAACATCAATCAATCAATCTTATATGGGACGATAACCCCATGAATTTGATTTTACAAAGGAATGTGCAATAACACCCAAAAATTGTTTGAGTCGGCCCATATTTTCTTATAAATTTCTTAGAGCTGCTTGTACCTTCTGGTAATATATTTCAAAACTCTGTAATTAAATTTTTTCTAATTATATTAATTTAATGCTAAAAAAAATGAGTCCACTCTTCACAACCTGCAGCATGAAACACTATAATTTTTATTATTTTTAAAAAGGACAATTAAAACTACATTTTGACATAGAATTAAAAACTTCTTTCATGTTTATGTCATGAATGTAGCAAGTTTTCCTTATGACATAACCTTAAAGCCCAAATAGGACATTTTGTTTAATAAAACCTAAGCTAATATTTACATTTTAAAGAACTTAAAAGAAAAGAGACCAGAAGTTTACATAATGTTTTTTGTTGGTGAATTTACAGGGCCACTTAAGCTCAAAATGTTTCAGAAGGACTTCCTTTCATACCTCTCTTATTGATAAAATAAGCATAAACATGAAGGGGGGTTTAAAAGGAGTCTAGCCAATGTTCCTCCTCACAGTCAACTGAATAATTTAAAAAATTCATTTATTACATGCAGCATATGGGATGATGCACTTTAAATGCATGTTATGCACAAGTGCATGCAATCCTGTTAAATAATTGGCAGTATTGTTAATGTAATGTTTTATCTACATTAAGTAAACACTGCTAGTTAATCTTTTAAGTAAATACTTGAGATAGTTGGACAGTACAATATGTCACGGGAAATTATGAATAAATATAACGACCACATAATCTTTTTATCAATAGGTATTAGATTGATTTTTTTCATGAAATCTCCTAATAATTTCAAAAGAATCACTATGTGTGATGTAGGTATTTATTTTCTTTTTATTCATATGTGTAATTTTACTTATTGAGGAATTTATCTATAATAGATTCAATTGAGGTGAAACTATTTGAATTAATATCTTATTGCCTCTAGGTCATATTCTGGTGTCATGTCATGCTTGAAAGAACAAAGTATGGGTGTTTTAATGTTATTATTTAGGTCTCTTACCTAACTATATGAAAAAGGATAATATTAAGGTCATTGAACATTGCAAAGGTTAAATTGAATTTTCACATAAAAAAAACAGTTGCTAAAAAAGATTAAATTTTATCAAATTATTTCTTCCTTTTACTTGTATAAATGTGCCCTGCTTTTGTACTTTTGGTTTATAAATCTAGGGATACTGCATTGTATATAGGCCAAAGAAAAAATATGTATTGTCTTTCTGTTTATGAAACGGACACATTTACTTATGATTTGGGGTCCTCAATTCTCTTCAACTTCATACTTTATTTGGCATTTTAACTTTTTGATTAGAGCGTCACTTATGAGTCTTTTGTAGACGAAACACGCATCTTGTGCACAAAATTATAATCTTGGTATTTATGATGAGTTTATTGTACAAATAACTGTACTTTAACTTACATCTTCCAGTATATGAAAAAATGACTTGTCTAAGTGTTACCGTTGACAACCTGAGCTAAAGAGAGATGAACATTTTATGCACAGCTTTTTCAAGATTTGCTTATAAAATTGTTCATGTAAATGGATAGTTAACAATTGGTAAGCATAAAACATGAAAGCAGATTAGATGTTAAACATGAATGGTAAATACAATTAATTGTATCTAATGTTTAAATACACCCGAACGTTTTATTCTGTTGGACATGAAAAGCTATTTTGAGGGGAAAAAATATTCACGACACTTAATTACAAAGAAAATTGTGTGTAAAGTATTGCAATTACATGTTTATTTTTTAATGAATAGTTAATTCAAGTTAATGCATGGTAAACCCTAACTATACAAGATTATATAATTACCTTTGTAATTACCAAGGAATAAAGGCAAATTACCCCCTTATATGGATATATAAAACGAGCCTTTGGTTTCTCTTTTGAATTGTTTCATACTATGTCATCCCTGGACATTTTATAGCTTTATATACAGTATGGTTTTGCTCATTGTTGAAGGTTTTTGAAGTCCTTGTCTTTTGGTCTTTTTGTTTATAGTTGTTTCATTGTCAAACATTTCCAAACATCTTATTTGTATACTATTTACCTTTATTACAGGGTGTGGAAATATCAAAATTTTCACCTCAGGACAAGTTCTATACAAAAATCTACTTCCCTGGACAAATTTTTGACTTGTCCCTCCTGGTTGTGCTATACAGAAATTACTTGTCCAAGAAAAGTAGCTGGACAATATTTACTTGTCCAGGAGATTCAAGGGCCAGCCAGACATGTAGGCATGGATTTTCCATATCTTTGGTTTATTGGACTTATTTATTTTGGGGATTTCAACAGTGGTCACATATGACAATATGTCTACCGTCATGTCCATGGAGTAAAAAAGAGAAACAAATTTTAAATTGTCCAATATGTATTTTACTGAACAAATGTGATTTATATGATTTAGAATTCCTACTAAATTTTATGTACAGGATATGTATGTAAAGAAAATCCCACATTTTACTGGATGAAACTCCTTTTTTACTGCACTTCAAAACAACACCAGCTGCTCATTTCATATAAAAATTTTATGATTAAAATTGATCTTAAGGTATACTGTATTGTTCGTGACCAACAATATATTTTTCTCATAAGATTGTTTGTGAAAATAGTAATGATGAATGAAAAAAGTACAGAAATTTCAGATCTATCAAAAATGGAAAGGCAAGTATTGGTCACCACATGACTGTAAACTTTGTAAATTTTCAACTATTTACCCTTTGCATCTGCATTTTGTGTATGAAATATATAATACTATTTATTTTCTTTTAGGCATCTGAAGTTAGAAATTCAAGCTATTCGCATGAAAAGTGTGCTACGGAATGGTGATGACTTGTCCAAAATCTGTGCCAGGTGTCATGCAGAGCTAGGATTTCTCTTTAATCGTGGTGACCTTTGTCCAAAGTGCCATTTTCGTGTGTGTCGAGCATGTCAAGAACAAGGGCTTGCAGGCACATGGTTGTGTACATTATGTCATAAGCAAAGGTATAGTTAATTTAAAAAAAGATTGATTTATTGATTAAATGTTGGTAGCTAAATGTCCAACAGCAAATATCTCATTAATCTTCTGGACAAGAATGCTGAAATGAAGTTAATAGTTAAGACCCTGAAAAAACCATTGAATTTCTGATGTTCCGTAGCAAGTTTTTAAATCAAGTTATTTCCCTTTCGCAATTCTGTGTTTGATTTACAATTTGTATAGTCTTTAAAAGAGGCATGATTAATAAGTGATTGCCTATTATATTCAAGCCCTAATTTAATGACCATGACTTAAGACTTGGGAGTGTTTGAAGAAAGGATATTATTCCCAACATGGTCCGTGTTTTACAGTCAAAAATGATTTATAATCATGGCTTCTTCATCAATCTCTTATGCCATCCTTGTAAGTAGGTGTCCTGGAGAAATCCTGGAAAAATTCTGCATTTTTGTTTCGTAAAAAGTGGAAACCATTAAGTTGAGAAAAGTTAATATCTCAGTCTCTATAGTTTATCAGTTGCTACTACTTTTCTCCTTTCAAGACTTGTATTGTCATTTGTCACCTTCTATTACATGTTTAGGGTTTATGTCCTGTTAACAAAGTCTATAATGTTCACTCTAGTATAGAATTTTAGTATCAAGGTTAAAACTGATTAGGTGAACTTTAATTGCTCTCTTTAACAGAGAGGCAAAATAATTACGATATGGCTCAAGTAGTATATATGGTACTATAGTTCCGGCTATTATCATAAATTCATACGCTTGTGTATTCTTGGGCAATAAGGATCTTTAAAATATATAAGAACAAATTGCAGTTGACATGACGACAGGTCGACAGTTGACATAAATTAAGTCGACAAAATCAAAATAGTTCATTGATTGATTGTTGGTTAAGTAACGTCCAGTGGCAAATATTTCATGCATAAATCAAAATATTTCAATACAGCAGAATAATGCTTAAGTGGTGGTAACAACTAACAAGTAGACGGTTGACAGTTGACAAGTAAACAGTCGACAGGTGGACAGTTGACAATTTAATGTCAACAGTTGACAAAAACTATGAAATGAACTGATTAGTTTGAATTTATACCAAAAATAATTATTATAGTGGTTGACAGTCGACAGGTAGACAGGTCGACAGTTGACCAATAATGCCCATATATTTATGTCGATCTTTCAAATTGACGATCTGTCGACCTGTTGACTTAATTACATAAAAATTGAAACTGTCAACTTGTAGACTTATGTAAATATAAACCGATTTACCCCTGTATTCTTTTGAAGGAACTACAATCCTGTATATCCTACTTGACCGAAAGATATTAAAGGGACATTCAAACTCTCAAGTTGAAAATAAACTGACAATGCCATGGCTAAAGAAGAAAAGACCAACAGACAAACAACAGTACACAAAACACAACATAAATGGAGAATTACTTTTTTTTTAGCTTTAAAATTTATACTTATTGTTACCTTCAAATTTCATTCACATAAGGGGAGATAACTTAAATAAATATTTAGTATTTTCTAATAAATGAGATGTGATATTTCAGGCAGTTGAAATTTTTTATGGAAGAATGGAATAAGAAGGGAAAGCCCAATAAAAAGACGGGTACTGACCTAGTGAAGGCCTCTATAGTCAGACAAAGAAGTAAGTACATATGTCAAAGATATTTTGTATTCATGCTGTCAGTCAAGATATTTGCTTTATTTCTTAAAAATGGTGAGAGTTTTAATTGGAGTTCCACTTGCTGCCAACCTTCTCAAACAATTTTTATTCAGGTTTTCCAGAGGGAAAATCCATTTATATTAAAATGATAAATATGGTGTGCAGAAGGTTCTATATTGACGATTTTCCCTATTGCTGTTTGTTCAGGAGTTATGGTCCTTGATTAATTGGAAATTAGGCACAGAACGTTGCAGGTTCAAAATGCAGAAAACCTGGTCTGCTGTCAATTTGACAGCTCATGTCTTGTTTTCAGTTAATCTGGTTAAATTGAGGTAGTTTTTGGGATTGGTTCAAAGTTGAAAAAAAGTTGTGAGAACTCAAACCTTAAAAATAAACAAATAAACTTTTAGATTAATGATTGATATAAAAAACAGAACCACTTGATTAAGGTCACCTAGACCAGCAAATCAGCTGAGTTGGTTTAATTGAAATTAGATAACTTATTGGAAGTCTACCAGCAAAGGATTGATAATGCTAATGTTGGCCTCTTAAAAGTTGTTCTTAGAACTGAATATACAAAGGGGAACAATTCACAAAAATGAAATTCTTTGATTACAGGGCTTTCTGCTATAAAGTGGAATAACAAAAAGAATGATTTCTGCTGTTTTGTAAAAAAAATTAATATAGGGAATACTTAATTCAGATTGCAAAGATTTTTAAAACAATTTATAGCAAAGAAAAGAAAATTAATGCATTAATCTGCAACCCTTTAGTATAAAAGTCAGACTTGCTTAAAGGCCATCAGTACTAAATATTAGTACAGTTGTCAGTATTAGAACTGTACTTGGTGCTTATGTAGTGGTAGCTGTTTAAGAAAAGTAGTTTCAAAATCAATTCTCTCTTATTCTTGTCGCTTTAAAGTGAAAGATTAAAAAGTATTGGAAATTTGATTAAAAATTAGTATTATAAAGGTTATGCACATACTATTTTAATTATCTATTGCATTTAGAAATCAATTCCCATCAGAAAATTGTAGAAAATGGATTTTGTTTCAGAATCTATGTTGCACTTTGTTGTATTAAAGCATTATAGAAGCAGATTAAATTAAAGTAAATATTTAATAAAAGAGAGTTTGGTGTCTGACACAGATGAATATTAAATGAATATTTAATTAAACTGGTCTGAAAAGGATGATGTAATCACGTAAGATAAACATATTGGTTTAAACATATTTATTTATAGTGGATTGGGAAACAAGTTTTGCAACTTATATTAATCCCTTTCCACTTTGCGGGTGCGAGTGCTGCCTTGTAGCAGCATTAGCCTGCTCTTTTTCGAAATCTACAAGGTGTCTTTAACGTGCAAGAGATATGGCTCTCTCTTAACACGGGTCAGCCTTTTATCGTCCCCTTCCGACGGACTATCATCGTTTCCTCAAGACCATACTCGCAAATGGTGTCAAGAAACATATTGATGTAACAGTTTTGAGATGTATTTAAGCAATTTAAAAAAAAAAAGATTTTAATGGAAAATTTTGTAATGCACTTTGTTTTATGAGAATTTACTTTTCCACCAGTCCACTGTGACCAACTCACTCATCTCCAATTAAGTTTATTGTTTTTTTTTTATAGAAAAGTTGAAATACAAATGACTAACTAGTACAAAATGCAAAACAACATGTTATAAATTTTAATGTGTCAGGAACGCTCAAAGCCGAATATTTGAAAGCCAAGGATGTATAAGAACCGAAACAGGTGAAGAGCTATTTGACCCCAAAAGTACCTAAAAAATAGCCAAATCCATCAAAAGTCAACTTTGCCTGTGGAAGGTGAAACCTCAGTTTCTTTATCATTTCAAAATTACAAGTCTAGTTAATCAGTAAGAGTTTTTATGCTCCACCTAGGGGCATAATGTTTTTCAGTCTATGCATCCGTTTGTTTGTCTGTCCGTCTGTCCGTTCGTCCCTCTGTCGCTCTTCATGTTAAAGTTTTTGGTCAAGGTAGTTTTTGATGAAGTTGAAGTACAATTAACTTGAAACTTAGTACACATGTTCCCTATGATATGATCTTTCTAATTTTAATGCCAAATTAGAGTTTTGTCCCCAATTTCATGGTCCACTGAAAATAGAAAATGATAGTGCGAGTGGGGTATCTGTAAACTATGGACACATTCTTGTTTTTTTTTTTTTTTGGGAGGGGGGGCAAGCCTACTCCCAATGTGGACCAGTAGAAAACAGCAAAATCTACTTGAATTCCAGTGAATAAGAGAATATCTAGTATCACTAAAATAAAGCAATTCAGAGGTATATATAATTCTTTTTTATGCTTTTTTCCAATTATTATTGAGAAAATACTTAGTTTAATCAAGTTGTATCACAGTCTGGTGTTTTTATTTTTATATATCACCTGACCAATTATATGATACTTTTCTTAAGACAAGGATGGCAAAATCATTAAAACTTGCAGCCTTCCCTTTTAAGATTATGATGTATAGACATTGATCTTTGTATAAGTCAGTCTATTGATAAAACAACAGAAACAGTTTGCAGTAGGATGACCTATAATTGCTTAAATCCATGTTATTTTGTCTTATTGGCAGTCATACCATATCTCCTTATTTTATAATGTCTGCTCTTCATGGGAACTAAATAAAATTCTTAGGTTTTAGAATTTCTGAAATTTCTGTTCTTTTAATTGTAGAATCAGAAATCCGTCATTCAGTTCTATAATAGACAGTATCCTTATTTAGTTAAGCTAATACTACAGACAACATGGCTACAATTGGAAAATTTGCAGGAATTATTGATAATATCTGTATTAATACAATCAAGATATCTTTATCAGGCTAGGCATTATTGAATATAGATATTAATTATATGAAAGCAGCTTGCTAACCATTGCTAACTCTATCAAGCTTAGCAAGGTTTTGTTGTGTACCATTACACATGTCAGTTTTGATAATATTTCTTGTCAGTTTTGCTCTATTGAGAGTTAATATAGATTTACATTCCTAGATCTAGTAATCAATGAAACATGCATCTCCAAACAATTACGACCCGTCTCAGTCTAACTTTTAATTGATTACTGACAACATCCAGTGCAAATTGCACTTGCAAGAGTGTCGTAATATTGTCTTGATGGTATCTCCCGTAGATGAATATTGATTAAATCGGTGAAGAGTAATCAACGATTCTTACTTTTACTTTTAAATATGGGATGATAGTGATATGTTTTTGTTCATCATTTTAAAGTGGTGATTAGTTGTATTATGATGTATTAACGGTAATGCTTGATTTTAAGCATGCTGGAGAGGTTTCGGATGTTAATTCTGGAAGCTGCAGCATCTTCAGGTAATAAAATGTTGTCATATTTTGTCCTAGATGTAATTTTTTTTGTTACAGTAGTTCTGTTTCCATTATAGGGTAGTAATATTGATTTTTGTGTTTTTGTTGTTGTGTTTATTTTCATTTGTTTGCCCAATATTGTTTTTTTTTTTTATTAATTAGTAAAACTCATTTGTTCTCTGTTAAGAGAATTATTTTCACAATTCATTATTGTTCCTTTTTAAATATTTAAGTTTTCATTTAGTCTGGTTTTTGTTAACAAAATATATCAATTTTGTTCAAATGTGATGAAATCTTTAGAATAACTAAAAGTATGAAAATATCTTTTAAATTTGAAAGAGTGAAGTAGACAAATGTTTGGTTAACAATAATGGCATCTGTCATTTTCAGTTTTGAATATATATTTTCTCTGTTTTGTGGTAACCTATTTTTCTTTTAAAATTGTATACTTGTTATTTATTACAGAATTGTAATTATCTTTTCATCAAATGAAATATTTTAAAACTTTATTAAATCATCAAAACTTCTCTATCAGAGGTATTAGCATCCTTCAAGAATTCTATACCATATTAGTGTGTGCCAATAACTCCTTCTTATTTACATATGTGTGTTAATTGCATGACAGATAGTGAAAAATAGTCCTGGGTATTTAGTTTTGTTACTTATGCATAGGTCAATATTGAATTGCGAAATAAACCAGCTTTTCCAGGATTATAATCACTCATGTGAGACTGAAGTATTTCCTGCTCATCATTTATTAAAAATAGTGAGTAAACATAACCGTCTGATTTCTTTGCCTATAAATCTATTTATCCTCATTTGTTCAAACTCATCAAATATTTATTGTAATGTTTCATTTATCTGCTAATTATATGGATCTGTTACATTAAATATATTCCATTGACTTTAAAGCCAGAAGATTTTCATCAAGATATTATTTTTATATCCCCGCTTTACAAAAGTGGGGGTATACTGTTTTACCTCTGTCTGTCCTTCCGTCTGTCTGTCCATCCGTCAGTCCGTCAGTCCGTCCTTCTGTCCCATGAATACTTTTCGTCGCATCTTTCTCAGGAACTACATTACAAGGATTTCTGAAATTTGGTTTCAGGGTTTATATAAGTTAGCTATACCATGTGATGCGTTTTCAGATTCATCACTCAACAACTTCCTGTTACCGAACACTTGTATCATTTTACACGTGATAGCCAAGTTGAAAATTTTCGTCACATTTTCTCAGGAACTACAATACAAGGATTTCTGAAATTTGGTTTCAGGGTTTATAGGAGTCAGCTATACTGTATGATGCGTTTTCAGAATCATCACTCAACAACTTCCTGTTTACCTTATACTTTTAGTGTGGGGGGTGTATCATATGTGAGATTCACTTGTTCAGGATCTGGGACGAGCCGGTTTAACATGGATTGTTTTTTTTTATCTGTGAACTAATGTTTCTTGTACTTGGACAGGAATATTTGGAATCAATACAAAAAGATAGCAATTATTAAATTCAAATTATCATGAAAAGAAAAATCATGACAAAAAATACTATTAGGTTTATGCTCAAAGGAAATGCAATATATAACATTTTATAGACATGATAAAGTTTTGGGAATCTTTCTGTGGTGAGGGGATGGTAAATCTTAACAGGAAGGTGTCTGAGATTTCCAAGACTTTCCTGCTTGTTGGTTTTTTTATTATTTTTCAATCCTATCAATGTTCAAATGGATGGATATTTTCCTATGTTTTATATTTATAATTATCACCTGGTCCATAGAAGTTTGTAAGAGTTTATTGATGGCATGCCAACTGGGACATTAAACAAATATTTAAAAAAAAATGAAGTGACCTATAATTGCTTACATCTACTTCATTTAGTCTCTGGTGGATAGTCTCATTGGCAATCATACCACATCTAGTTATTTTATATTAAATAAAAGTACTTTACTTGACATATTTGCTGGTTTTATCTGATTGTAGTATATATATGTATACTCTCCACAAATGAGGGATGTGGTGTGCATGATCTGCAACAGAATTGTAAAGTAAAATATTTATTCATCCATCCTTTCTTCATAAATAATGTTGCATCATTTGAAAGCTGATATAAATAAAGCCATTGTAATTGAACAGAAATTATATTAAAGAGACTGCAAACTTTTCAGAATTAATCAGACCTGGAGAGCCATAAAAACAGGTGATGGCATTATTAGATAGAAAAGAAATGCAAAGTTTTGTCGGATTTAAGATTTTCATAATTTTTAGGAGTTGCCTCTTACATGTTTATACTTACTTTTGGCTATAGGTTTCAGTCCTTCTGTTTAAATTACATAGTCTGAGATAGGATAAGATTGGCACTGTTGACAAAGAAGCCTCCAATTACATGACAGCAGTGAATTTACTGAGACTATCGGCAGTGTATCACTCATCTCCATGAGTTTCGATGGTTTCTTGAGGATCAGTGGACCAAAGTGTTATAATATTATAGATTTTTTTCTTTTACTTAAAAAAGAAGGGCAATCAACATTTAAGTCAAATAAGATAAGATAAGATATATTTTATTACCACAAGGGGCATATAGAGAATACATGTACAAGGAAAAAGAACATTTGATTAGCATAGATACATAGAATTTAAATACACAATTACAATACAATTAGACTGTAAAAAGCCCTTGTTTTATAGTATATAATATATTTATATGAAATAAATACATACTATAATATATTTATATGAGAAATAAATACATCTAACTCATATTGACTTGAATAAATTTTCCAACAGCATTAAGGACCTGATTGTCTTCACAGCTTGATAAATATATGAATTTTTGCTGATTGTCCAATAAATTTTATGGCAAACAAAGTTAAATACAATACCTTCCTTTTCACGAATGTGACTTACGAATTAGACTATTTACGATTTTAATAACATAAGCAACACGACGGTGCCACATGTGGAGCAGGATCTGCTTACCCTTCCGAGCACCTGAGATCACCCCAGTTTTGGTGGGTTCGTGCTTAGTCTTTAGTTTTCTATGTTGTGTCATCTGTACTATTATTTGTCTGTTTGTCTTTTATTTTTGGCCATGGCGTTGTCAGTTTGTTTTCGATCTATGAGTTTGACTGTCCCTCTGGTATCTTTCGTCCCTCTTTTAAAAAAAGCATCTCTATCAGACTTAAATTTTTCACATGAAGTTTAAAAATGGATTTCATCTTCAACACAGCCAGAGGAGAATTTTTTGCAAATTCTTTCATTCTTTCATTTCATAAAAACAAACAGCAACATCACCAAAAAAAAAACCCAGGTTGAAATCACACTCTGGGTGGTCAACATCACCTGCTTAACTAGTGTCTCCTGTCATGTTAAAAGGGTATACAATTCTTTAATAAATACATGTACCATAATATCAACAGTGTGTACAAAATTTCCCACTAATTCTTCACATGCATGAAATATTTGCCACTGGACATTAAGCAAACAACAATCAATCAACATTTTAAACAATTCAAGCATTTCACTGTACAGTTGGTGAAGTTTCTGGAAGGTCCGAGCCCATTTGTAGCAAGGATGTTTACAGTCATGTGTGTTTAGATAGGTGTTGATGATGAAATCTAGGAGAATACATCCTGTTGTCCAATTTTCAGACGTCCTTGATGATAATAAAAAGTCTATTGATGTTTATCTCTTCAACACAGCCAGTTGTATTAATGAAACAAGCACTCCTTTTTAATTGTTCAGGAAACCACAAAAAATTGGCCTCCGACAACAGGATATAACTAAACCTACTTTTTTAATAACTTGTTTATTAGTAAAATTGACTTACATATTGCTGGAATGTTCATTCAATAAAGTTTACTCAGAAATTATAGAAGGAACTAAGAAATTTATTTTAGAGTTGTAAAATTTGAAGCATTTTATATTTAGTCGCAGTATAAATGAACATTTAGATATTTGGTTGTGTTGGAAGTTTAATATTTCTACCAATTTTACATGTGTTATGTGAATTTGACAACTGAAACATCTTTTTAAGTATTTTTTTTGGTTTGCATTTTATTATTTGTTACTCATTACCGTAAAGAATAATTTTGGAAAAAGAGTGGATTCAAACATTGATATAAGAGTGGTTTATTGTACAATTTTTATGGAATGGAAATTAATAAACAAACGGCGATTGAAGACAGATACACTGCTGATTACAATACAGACATTTTTAAAACAATGGATTTTTTAGATTGGAGTATGACACATATTCTTGCTTACTGGACTGGTACAAGTAAGTCCAATCGTAACTTTTTTAGGGATAAGGAAATTTTCAACATGGCCGATAGTAAATATGTCTTCTTATAAATGAACCAATTGCAGCTTTCTTTCAAACAAAAAATTCTATATCAACTTTCATTTTGAGGTTTGTAAATTTTAGGAGAATTCTTTCGATGATAAATGGCGGCAAAAATGCCAAATATATTATTTGTGGAGCCTCTTTATTCAATTGCTTTTTTAATATTTAAGATTTGTTAATCATTGAAGGTTGAATGTGGGAAATAATTTCTGTAGAATCTTGTGTTATATTATGATCATTAAATGTGGCTGATCATATTTCTTGTTGATGTATGATACAATTGGGAGAAATAGAATTATATCCTTGTCTGATTGAAACAGGCACTGAATCTATCCCTTGATTCTCTTTCCAAGGAAATTCATTAAAGTTAGGCTTTATTGTAGAACATTGCTGAGGGTGGGAACAAGTCAACCTTGGACTATTTACCTAATCTTTCTAGTATTATTCTGAGGAATTTGTATGTTCAAGGATGTATAGTATTTTTGGGAGAAGGTACAGACATATGGTTTCCTGTACATAGTCCTGTAGTTAAAACCTTGATAGATGTCTTTTTGACAGTGTGCTGTGTATAAATGCACATCTATGTCTGGTCAGAATGGAGACTCTAAATCCATTGCAGGTAGAGTGCCAAACATTCTTCATGTTCAAGAACTCTTGCAACAACTTGTTGAGGGCACTGTAGGTAGTTTGTTCCAAGAAGAAATTTCTGCCCCTATTCAACATATCCTCCTTTCCAGTGTCAGTCCAAACATCCACTTTGCAGAACTTATCTATTACATTTATTGCTACACAAAGACAACAACAGCATAGATTACTGCAAGGAAAATCTTTATTATGGTCTACGTGTTCCGCCACTTACAGTGGCGTTTGCAGGACAATTTAAACATAGAAAACAAATACTGAAGTACATAAAATGCGGTGAATATGGGGTTACAAAGGTTAACAAGATGTAACGTCACAATAATTGATTTGACGACGTTAAAGTGACAGTGAAAGTAAAAGTTAATAATGAATTTTCAGTGTCTTTTCCAAAATGGACAACACCTCAAAGGACATTCCGTACCATTCCAAAAGGCTTCACTCGGAAAGAGATACTACTTCCAATTGCGTCGGGAATGTTGTAAGATGTATGGTAGTCGCACATGTAGGGCATAGTGGAAGATGTGGTGAATTTGTTACATTTTGCGGTTGTGGTACACTATCCATGTTGCAAGTTTATTTCAACAATAATCGTGCGGTTCTGCTGTTCAGTACGTTTTGCAGTGGTCTTCTTTTGATCTTGAGTGGTAGTAGTTCATTTGTTGACTTTCTAGAATAATTTGGCAATCTCGGAAGGGGTCGACATTGTCAATGCGGTGTGGTTGTCAAATACAACGCTGGTTTGGCAAAGGTGGATCGTCTAGATGCAGGGGTTGTTGTCAAATTGTTCTCATCCTGAAAATGCCTGATATCTATGTCAATGAATGTTCAGCTAACAACAATTAACTAATCAATATTCATACAAAAAATTGAAATGTTAATGTACCAGTTACATGATGAAAACATTCTTATCAAAATTTAGCATCATCTTAAGAAATTAAATGATGGAAAAATACTTAGTTAGTGTCTTGATAATAAAATTGAATTTATATTTTCAAAATTTTCATGTAAGGTTACTTCTTGATCCAGCTTATTTTTCATTTAGTAAGTGTAGATGGGAGAGTAACAAAGAATAATTGTGAAGTGTTTAATAATAAGCACATTTTTATCACAATTTTAACACTTGTATTTCTGTAAATAAGATATACATATTGATATAAGACAATAACTTTGGCAGTAGATCATTCTATGTGTAAACTGCTAGCTTTAATTTTTGTCCACAGACTAATATAATGATCTTAATTTTTTTTTAAACTGTACTTTTATACAATTTGATGTAGATATTTTTAAATTGTAATTTGTTTATAAACATGCAACTACACATTTCCTTGATTTTGGGGGAATGGATTTCTTGTCAACAATATCCCATTAAATGGAGATAGCTTTTATTGTATGTTGATTTATATTTTTCCTGGTTCTTTTTTTATTTAAAAAGCACAGAAAATAAATAAATGAGTTTTTATTATGACCCAAATAGAATCACCTTTTCTTCAATGGTTGAAAATCAATTGTTATAATAGAATTTATTACTGTTCTCACGTTTTGAGGTAATTGAAAGAGGCAGCCAAGCCTGTTATTACTTTTGTTGATGTTTTAAAAGCATCATCCAATATCATGTCAAGGATCGACGTTTTAAAACAAAATCATACGTTTTATCATATTATTTTTTCCAATTGGAATATATGGCATTTGTATCAGCAGTTGGAAAGAGGGAGAGGAAATGGTATATTAATTACTGACTTTGACACAAAATCCCAACTTGCACTCTTGAAAAAAACAAAGCAAAGGAAGAGCTTTCATTATGATCTTGATCTCAAAGTAACAATGAGACTTCCACACCTTAGATCACCCCTGGTTATCAGACCTGGGGTCAATTACATTCAAAAGTAATTAATTACTTTTCAATTACATTGATTTTTAAATGTAATGAATTACATCACAATTACATTGATTTTTAAATGTAATTAATTACATTACAATTACATTGCCAATGTAATTAATTACATTTCAGTTACTTTTATCCAAAGACATGTAAGAGCTATATCATTTAGAATAAAATCATGAATATGACAACAGGCTAGAATATAATGAACCTTATGTATACATATATACTGGAATGTTAACTTTTAAGAATGAAAATATTTGAATAAGATTTGTTTTAAAATAAAGTTTCCAAATTTCTAACATCATTGTTACATTTATTCACTATTAGATTTTCAATGCTGATTATTTGATTGCATTTCTTATTTTTATATTTTCTATTCTAAAGAATTTTTCTTAAAATTTCAAGTTTCTACTAAAAGTTAATTTTTATTTTAAAGGTTTTCTTATGTACCTCATGTGATATTTGAATTTGTTTTATGACGTACCAAAATTTTCAAGTATACTGAACAACATTCTTGTATGTTTTGACTGTTGTATTTAAAATTTTGTAGAAAGTGTTTAAATGATATCCATCTGTACAGATTTTAATATATAAGTATGATGGTTTAAGAAAACATTGCCTTTGGCATTTTAATCAAGGGACAAATTTGTATTCAATAATTAGTTAAGTGAAAGGAATAACCTGAGGCTAAGATTATTATTAATTGTTAGATCAATATATTTAAAAATTGTATGTAAATAAATTGGTATTGTTTTTAATTTTAGATTTTTATGTAAACATGTGAAAAATTAATGAATTAAATACAAATAATGATTATCATACCTGCTGTAGTGATCGATTAATAGAATACTTTGAGGAATGTTATATTTTTTATCATGATAAATGTTTAAAAGTATTAAGAAAATGAAAGTACCAAGTGCATACTAAATGAAGGAAAAACTTTATAAGTTGCATCAGAAAAGCCATTTTTTTTTTATTTCCATGGAATTATTTAAATGTAATTCAAAGTAATTGAAAAATAATTCACAATAACATAGCAAAAAGGCAATGTAATTCATTACTTTCAATTACATGTAATTGAAAATATGCTCAATTACACATTACATTGAATTACTTTACATTACATTTTTAATTACCCCAGGTCTGCTGGTTATGGTGGAATCTGGTTTTTTATGTAGTGTTATATTAACTGTTGTTTGTCTGTTTGTCACTTTTTAGCTCACCTGGCCCGAAGGGCCAAGTGAGCTTTTCTCATCACTTGGCGTCCGTCGTCCGTCATCGTCGTTGTCGTCGTCGTCGTCGTCCTTGTTAGTTTTTACAAAAATCTTCTCCTCTGAAACCACTGGGCTAGATTTAACCAAACTTGGCCACAATCATCATTAGGGTATCTAGTTTACAAAATGTGTCCGATGACCTTGCCAACCAACCAAGATGGCCACCATGGCTAAAAAAAGAACATAGGGGGTAAAATGTAGATTTTGGCTTATATCTCTGAAACCAAAGCATTTAGAGTAAATCTGACATGGGTAAAACTGATTATCAGGTCAAGATCTATCTGCCCTGAAATTTTCAGACAAATCTGACAACCCGTTGTTGGTTTGCTGCCCTGAATTGGTAATTTTAAGGAAATTTTGCAGTTTTTGGTTATTATCTTGAATATTATTATAGATAGAGATAAACTGTAAACAGCAATAATGTTCAGCAAAGTAAGATCTACAAATAAGTCGTCATGACCGAAATTGTCAGTCTACCTCTTTAGGAGTTATTGCCCTTTATTGTCAATTTTTAACAATTTTTCGTAAAAAATCTTCTTCTCTGAAACTACTGAGACAAATTTAACCATACTTGGCCATAATCATTATTAGGGTATCTCTTTTTAAAAATTTGTCCGATGACCCTGCTTTCCAACCATCATGGCCAACATGGTTAAAAATAGAACATAGGGGTAAAATGCAGTTCTTGGTTTATATCTCTGAAACTAAAGCATTTAGAGCAAATCTGACAGGTGGCAAAAATGTTCATCAGATTTAGATTTATCTGCCCTGACATTTTCAGACGAATCCGACAACCCGTTGTTGGGTTGCTGCCCCTGAGTTAGTAATTTTACAGAAATTTTGCAGTTTTTTGTTATTATCTTAGATATCATTATAATATCTAATTTCTAATACTATTAATAATGATTTTAATCTTATTTTACATGATTTCCAAAGCATCAGTAAATACAGGTGAGCAACACAGGCTCTTGAGAGCCTCTAGTCAAGAGCCTCTAGTTTTATTTGCTATAGTGTTGTATGCTTTCTTTAGAGGTATGGTTTTTGCTTGTCCCCTTGGTTTCTCATTGCTCTTTTTCAACACAGAACTAAAGATCACCCCTCAACGCAAATTCAAGACAGTGCCTAGCACTGATTAATACATACAGGTAAACATTTTCTGGTTCAATATTGACATAAAGATTGTTTCTGTTGTCTCCCTTAATCATGTTAATTATGGCCTTTACATGCCCATTGGTTCACAGATGAAAATGTATCATCAGGAATTATATTCATAAAAAAAATTCAGGCTGCTTTTGAGAAAATCTCTTCAAACAATCCTTGTAGGAACAATTGATGGTTGTTAAAAATATCATTATAAGAATAAAATATGATTAAACATTTTCAACTTTCAAGATTATTTCTCTTTGAAGGGCCTGGTAGAGTAAATGATGACACTTCTCAGGTAGAGAAATCAAGAGGAGTTCAGAATGGAAATCCAGTCCAGAATGGAACAGCATTTCGAAGTAAGAAAGAAGCAGAGAATGAAAGGATTGAATATCCCAATGACTCTGACAAAAGAAAGCTGAGCCAACTTTTCGATTCTTTCAAATTGGGTAAATCTAGTGAAAAAACTGAACAACTTGAATCAAAACATCAGGTGTCAGTGAAAAAATTAACCACTAAACGGTATGATGATTCTGATGAATCAAGTTCGTCTGATGATGATCGATCTTCAAGAGATTCATCACCAAATGTTACACATAGAATGACAGACACACGATCAGCAGATGACTTTGTTACAGCAAGCAATCTTACGAGAGGTGTCTTACAACGAAACTATTCTGATGATTCTGATCAAACAGCAATGTCCGATGAAACACCTTTCATGAAAAATACGGGAAGCACTGAAACACAGATACGTGTTGATATTCATTCTGATTCATCAGGAACAACACCGAAAAAAATCAAACCTTCAAAATTTGACCAAGAGACAGCAGGTAAAATCAAAGATCACAAATCAAATCATATACATGACCAAGTTGTTAGGACAGGAAGTATGTCATCGTATCGTTCAACCTCACCTGAAAACATAGACACACCTAGTTTACAAAAAAGACAAACCTACCAGCAAAATAGGTCACCGTCACCTTATTCATTTGACAGCATTCCATCATCACATGCAGATTCACCATTACCAAAGAAACGATTTTCATCAGAGTTGTACCGACAAGATTCTGACGCAGACTCTCGTGTAAGTGGTGTCAGTGGAATAAGTGGAACAGCTGAACACAGTGGAACAGAATCGGTAGTTAAGGATAGTGGTGAAGAAGATTACACTGTAGAAGAGCTATCTAACATTAGATTTAGACGAGTTTCCAGGAAGAATGGAAAGTCACAAAGATCATCAGAGCACAGTATGTATATTTTTATATGTAATTTTCAAGTCAGTACAAACATTTGTCATTAACATATTGTGACATTGTTTCAAATAGATAGTCACTTCAGCTCTTTCTATCTGTCATCAATGGGAGGGGCTAACTTCAAGTATGTCTATCCTATGAAATTTCAGACATATTTTCATGTTCTGAGACATATATATGTTTTCTGTTTCTTATAAAATGTTGCTTCTTTTTGCTAAGTATTAAACTAATCGATCATATATTTATTTTTGAAGGCAAACTGCTAACATAACCCAACACTGATCAATTATAAAGCTTTGTTTATGACTTGACTTATGTTTCTGCAAATGTTTGCAATTGTCTGCCTTAAGTTCAAATTCTTGATTTTTACCAAAAATATTTAAGTTTTGAACCTTGCATTATAAAGGGAATAACCATTCATTGTGTTGGATGTAAAACTGGTTTGTACTTGATGCAAATAGAAAACTAAAGCTCTAAAAGCCTCACTGTTTGACCTGTTTCTATGCCTTGAGTTTCTGAAAAAAACAGATACATTTTTATTAGGAGACAATTTATGCCTTTTTGGTATATAATTCAAGAGCTTTCAATGAATGTAAAAACCAAACTTTTGCATTAGTAGTAGCAAAGTTGTTTGACTGATAAAGGATGGAAGCAAACTGCTTTAAATTTTGGCTGAGATTGAGAAGGGTTATAAAGACATTTATATTTTTTTTATGTCTTCAATGTAAATATGATACAACAGAAATTAAAAAATTACTTTAGGAACTAATATTAATGGGTTTCCCAATTAATCAAATTGGTTATAGTTTATATCTAAAATTGACAGATATTCCAATAATTTTATGTGAAACAATGACCACAAAAATGGCATTCACAATTTTAATATTTTTTTCATAGTAATTAATTTTAACTGGACCTTGACATGGTCAGGCTATATTCGCCTAGATGTCAAAGTTTGTCTTAAATCAATAGGGCAATACCTTTTAGTTAACATAAGTAGGTCACAGCTTCATTAACCTTATTTTTAAGGTGCTGCAAGTACATGTATGCCTGCTTGAACAAAACATGAAACACCTCTCTTGTTTATGAATGGATTTTGTCTTTAAAGATTGTTCTTTAATTGATTAAAAATCTAATTACACAGTTACACAACAGGGGAGATAATTCAAATCCTTGATTCAAAATTTGTTGATACAATGCATGTATTAAATATCAATTGTCTAAACATCAATTTAAACAGAAATAACTAAAATGGAAATCTTTTTTTTTTTGTCATTTTACCTGTAAATGCTTTGATTTTTATATGTAACGTTCGTGGAAATGTTAAATAAGGGGGTAACTCTAAATATTGTTAAAAAAAGGAACTCTTTCTGACTTTGTCACAAACAAAATGTATATGAATGTGTATCTACTTAGCATTTAGCATGTGATGTTGTTTATCGAGCATTGTTTATATGTGTATGCATGTTTACTTTCATAGGTCCCATTGATGACGAGGAGGTTCACCGAAGGGGTTCTTCAGGTAAGGGCAGGGTTCATGTTGTAGATTTACCTGAGGCAAAGGGGTTTGTTCAAATATCTGAAATTTCTTTAACTGACATTGAAAAAGATGTTGAAAACGACAGTGATGCTTTTTTAAATCTTGACTTTGTCCCTCCTCCCAGCTCAAACTCACATGGTAAAGGGGTTAATTTATCTGATAAAAGTGCAGGCAGTCCAATTACCAATGAAGAAGCTCAGAAATTATCACAAAAATCTGTTGTGGACTCGAAACAAAACATTCCTAGAAACGTAAAAAGGCAAGTAGTTACTTCAGCAAACTGCGAAATATCAGATAAAAGTGTGTCTAAAACAGAACCAAAAATTGATGCAAAATTGTGCAAAATGTCCACTCCTTGCAGTCACCTAGAGAATCACAATTTACCAAGAAATTAAAATCTAGTGAAAAGTCAGAAAAATCGAACAAAAGAACTGAAAAAGGCTCAAGTGAACAATTTCAAAGGGATTTTGGAGGTAAAAAGATTGGAATTAAACAATCACAGTTGGAGAGTAAACAGATACCAAAAACTTCAAAGATACAGGCTGCATCTCAAGAAAGTAAGAAGAATGTAGCAACGTCTGAATTAGATGTTTCTCAAAAGAAGAATAAAGATCAAAAGAGTAAGAAAAGTGTAGAAGCCAATAAAATAAATAAACAAATGAAAACATTTGGGGCAGAAGGCAGAGACCTATCTTTTGAAGAGCTTATATCGGAGAAAGATGCAAATTCTAAACATTCAGTGGATTCAGAATTTGATGAAATATTCAACATAGCCATGGCAGACCTTTCAGTTGATGAGTCTACAACAGATATGAGTGATGCTGGTTCATTTAATAGAGCAAAGGGAAAGAAGATAAAAAAATTAATGAAGAAAAGAAAAATAGAAAAGAAAGAAAAAGATTTGAGTATTGGAATTAAAATGGACAAAGATCCTGAAGATTTAAAAAACAAGGAGAACATTGAAAGTATGAAAAACATTCATGAAGTGAAGGAAGATAGCAAGCATAGAAAAGAATTTTCTGTGGATATGAAAGCAGAAATGAGTGACAAAAATAAATATGGAAAAAGGGAAAAGAAAAGCAAAGAAGAAAATAAAAATGAAGTTACAAAACAAAATATTGAAAGAGCAAATGAAGAAAAAAGATTCAATATTCAAAATAAAAGTGCTGATATCCAACAAAGTAATCGTGTTGAACAATCAGTGGAGGTGACACTTAGTAAGTCTCAGAATGTGGAAAATACACAATTAGAAAGGAGTGTAACTCCAGAACTTGTTACTGAGGAAGTCATAAACCCTGTTCGGATTGTCAGAGAGGAGGCATCAACATTGCAGATTGCAAAACTTGAGAAAATTGAATTTTCAATGACAAAGAATTTTGATAAAGATGGAAAACAGCAAGGTTCCAAACAAGATCAATTAGATAGTAAAATGGAAAAAACTGACAAAAAATTAGGTAAAAATCTATCATCAGGGGAGACAATTCGTGAATCAAAAGATTGTGCTGTAGGAATTCCTTCTATGGTGTCTGAAGAATTTGAGCAAATGAGTGAAATAAATTTTGATGATTTAACTATGGAACAAATTGGTGAGTTGATGAGGAGAAAAGTTATACCTATGGATGAACAGATACTAAATCTAATTGAGTTTTCACAGAATCGCGAAAAGTTGTCACCTGCATTGATAGCAACAGGAAGTTGTGATTCTGATGAACTCAGTATTATTCAAGAAGAATCAGAGCCAAGTGAATCTGATACATCTACAGAACAAAATCAAATGCCCCTGGGTAATACAGAACAGGAAGATAGTAGCGTTACCAAAGAGACTCACACTGAAGATTTGAAACAAAATATTGGTGAAATAAACACTATGGGTGTCCTTGAACAAGTAAAGTCATCAGAGTATGAACTCCGTACCAGGAATGAAAAAGTTTCTATTCCTACACAGAATGTTGAGGTACATGGTCATGATGTTATTTCTGAAGTATCGTCAGAACTTGAAAATTCTGTACCTATAGATTCCTCTTCAAAACAAGAAAATATTGAAAAAAGTATTTCCGTGGATAAGGATGAAAGTAAAAATGCAAGAACTAGCACCAAGGATTTACAGCAATTTTATCAAGAAATAAAAGAACAGGTTGCATTAGAATGTTATATGGAAACTCAGAAATTAAAAAATTCACAGACAGATTCTATCCATTCTATAACAGATGAAAATTTACCGGAAGATTTTAATGACAGCCAAACATCCACACAGACGGTTATTAAAGATAAAAAAGAATTGATTTCTAAACATTCTAAAGATGACCAGATGGGGGATGGAAAAACTGATAGCTTGAAAGCGGAGATATTTTCAGAATATTATGGTAAAAGTGATTTTTCCAGTAAGCCCATAAAAAATCTGCAGAATGAAAATATTGAATGTCTGCAGGAGACAGAAAAGCATCATGGTATAGCTACTGACAAAGATATTCAGTCAGATGTAAGTAAACTGTCTGAAAAAGATATTACTGTTGATGGCCATAAGTCTGTTGACCTTGAAGTAAACTTAATAATAAGCCAATCAGAAACAAGCTCTAAATCTGTTGTACAAAATCAGTTTAGTCCTAGGGCCAGTTCAGTTACACGAGAGGTAGATGAATCTGATGATGAGTCTAGTGTAGTATTGGTTAGTAACGAGTGTCGATCTCCTGTAAAAACTGTTGGTGAAATGAAAATTGAAATTGCTTCTTCTCCAGTTGAGAAGAAGACATTCGAAACTGATGATATAAGGCAGCCTTCTTACATGGCTGAATCTACACCTGAAAGGACATACAATAAACCCAAAGATGATACACCTCATCCGGAGGGCTACACTCCAACAAAAGCAGATTTATCAGCAGACATTACATTAACACCAGCTGAAAGGAGTGGGGATTCTGAAAATACCTTCTGTTCTTTATTAGAGGATAATACATCAGACAAAGAGGTCAAGGACATTACATATCAAAAGTTAAAAGAGTCTAAGAAATCTGACCTTGTGGGTCAAAGTCTGTCTCGGGAAGTCCTTGTGAAACAGTGGTTGACATCAAAAACGGAATCAAGAGAAGACAACTCTAGTCCACAGTCAGACTCTTCTGAACTTTCCTCTGACAAAGTGGCTTTGCAAATAAACCCTGCCCTAAAATCTGAAACCCCTGCATGTGACCTGTCTTCCCAGCAGATGACCCTGCCCAAATTAAACATGCAGGAGTGGAAAGAGACAGGTATTAGAGGTGATGGGACTCAAAACTAACAATTGTTCCATTAGCAACTAATCAATAGTTAGAATTGTATTTATCCTGGAAAATTAGTATTTATAGCTTTGCTTTTGATGACAAATTCAGAAATGCAGTTCTAATTTTTTCTGACTCTTTGTCAAATTAGCTACCTTGTCATAGTACAGCCTGCTGTAAATTACTTATTTTTAGCATGTTTTGAAGTTTTAGTTGATTTTTATATACAAATTTGATTTACCTCCCCTTAATGTTCAAGTCGCATTTTATTATTTTAGCTACTTTTATTTAATTTTATTTAGTTTAATATGTGTAGTAGTTATTAAAAAGGTCGAAAACAATTGTAAATTCAGCCTGTTCAGTGTGACTGTGTCTCTCATAACAAAGTTTTCTTTTAAAAAAGGACTAAAATAGATGGAGTGTTAATTAGAAACAAGGCTGTAAAAGCTAAATAGTAGTTTTTTAGTGAACACTTTTATCTGAAGTATTTAACGAAGCATTTTGTTCTTTATTTTAATCTGAAAAAAAAAACCTTTTCATTGTGTAGTTGTTATTTTTAAAGAGAAAACAATATTTGAAGTATTTTGTTTTTGATTGTTTAATTTCTTGATAAGTGTCTTTTAATTTCTTGAAATCAACTATTTTATAGTAAATACAATGCATAAGAAGTACATTTTGAGCATATAGTTTTAAAAAGGTAAATTTTATTAAAACTGAAGCAAATCATTCAATATATATTTTCAAAACCTCCCCTGTTGTTTGTTTAGTTTCTTCAAATTTGTCAGATTATTCTGTTTTTCTTTATTCAGTTCTGTCTTTGAAATCAATATGATTTTGCACTAAATATCATTTGACATGGCTTTTTTACCTGTATGGTACTTTTTCTTTTGCATCCTGCATGTTTTCATATAATTAATCAACCTTTTTACAACAGTGTCTGGTGAGGAGTAGATATTGTTTATTGATGTTAAAGGCAACCACATTATAGTGTTTAGAAGATAAACAGTATTGATCTGTTTCATTAAATAGTTACTGCTTAAGCAAAAAAAGCTTGATTTATATGAACAATTCATTGTCTTAACAAAAGAAAGCACCATTTTACAATTTGCGATTCAACATTGAAATCAATCATACCTCTTTAAACTGAGCCAAACAGGACTAAAATCACAGTTATTGTATTGATTAGACAGGTAGTCAGTTTAGGCAGGTTAATCATTGAAGAATAATTTATTGCATGTCCTGAATTAAGAAGAGAGGTCAGTTTAGACAGGTGTTTTGATTAATAAAGGGTTTAGTTAAGACAGGTTTCTGATTATCACACAGTTTAGTTTCTACAAGTTTCTGATTATGACAGGGTTAAGTTGAGACTGGTTTCTTGTTAAAGCATTGGTTAGTTTGGACAGGTTTCTGAGTAACACAGGGTGTAATTGAGGTTTCTGGTTAACACAGGGTTTAGTTAAGACAGGTTTCTGATTAACACAGGGTTAAGTTAAGACAGGTTTCTGATAAACAAACGGTTTAGTTATGACAGGGTTCAGTTAAGACAAAGTTTCTGATTAACACAGGGTCTAGTTAAGACAGGTTTCTGATTAACACACAGTTTAGTTAAGACAGATTTCTGGTTAACACAGGGTTTAGTTTATACAAGTTTTTGATTAACATATTGTTTAGTTGAGATAGGCTTCTGGTTAACATAGGGTTAAGTTTAGACAAGTTTCTGGTTAACACAGGGTTTAGTTAAGACAGGTTTCTGGTTAACACACAGGGTTTAGTTACGACAGGTTTATGGTTAACACAGGGTTTCGTTGAGATAGGTTTCTGGTTAACACACCGTTTAGTTAAGACAGGGTTTAGCTAAGACAGGTTTCTGGTTAACACATGGTTAAGACAGGTTTCTGTTTAACACAGGGTTTGTATAAGACAGGTTTCTGATTAACACAGGGTTTAGTTGAGATAAGTTTCTGATTAACACAGGGTTTAGTTAAGACAGGTTTCTGGTTAACACAGTTTAGTTAAGACAGGTTTCTGGTTAACACAGTGTTAAGATAAGACAGGTTTCTGATTAACACAGGGTTTAGTTAAGAAAGGTTTCTGGTTAAGTCAGGGTTTAGTTAAGACAGGTTTCTGGTTATCACACAGTTTAGTTAAGACAGGCTTCTGATTAACACACCGTTTAGGTGACATAGGTTTCTGGTTAACACAGGGTTTAGTTAAGACAGGTTTCTGGTTAACACATGATTTAGTTGAACAGGTTTCTGGTTAACACAGGGTTTAGTTGAGACAGATTTCTGATTAACACACGGTTTAGTTAAGACAGGGTTAAGTCAAGACAAATTTCTGATTAACACAGGGTTTAGTTAAGATGGGTTTCTGGTTAACAAATGGGCTTATATAAAACCGGTTTCTTAATAACATAAGGTGTAGTTTGGGCAGGTTTCAGTTTAGGCAGATTTCTGGTTTAGACTGTTCAGTGTACAGGGTTGGTGCCTATTAAAACGTTTAGCCCCGCCTCATTCTATATGTGCCTGTCCAAAGTCAAGAGCCTGTAATTGAGTGGTTGTTCTGTTTTGCTGTTTCTCATATTTGTTTTTTGTTTATTGTTTTGCATAGTTTGTTGATGTGTTGTTCCGTTACACCACTGTCCCAGGTTAGGGGGAAGGGTTTGGCGCCAACAAACTAGTTTAAACCCGCTGCATTTGTTTGCACCTGTCCTAAGTCAGGAACCTGATGTTCAGTGGTTGTCGTTTGTTGATGTGGTTCATAAGTGTTTCTCGTTTCTCGTTTTTTATATAGATTAGACCGTTGGTTTTCCTGTTTGAATGGTTTTACATTAGTCATTTTTAGGGCCCTTTATAGCTTGTTGTTCGGTGTGAGCCAAGGCTCTGTGTTGAAGGCCATACTTTGACCTATAATGGTCTACTTTTGCAATTTGTGATTGTCTCATTGGCACTCATACCACATCTTCTTTTATCTATATAAATAAATATGTAGCCAAATAAGGGGTATATTATTGAAACAGTAGATCAACAATGAGCAGTCTACATTTTATATTTATAGTAAACTTTTACTTTAATTTCTGAATACATTAAAAAATACTTTCCATCTTAACCTAAGACATTTGAGGTATTAATAATACTTGAGATTTTCTTTAAATTTTATTTTGCTATCAATATGGCATTGTTTCTAATCACACTCCAAAAAGTTGCCTCCAATGTGATAACTGAAAAAATTAAATTGAAGATGTTCCCATCTGAAATTTAAAAAATATGAAATATTGTTTTCAGTATATAATGTGCAACACATTTAAACAAGTGTGCAAAAATAAGATTGTCAGAATTCCTGTTTTGTAAGAGACAAGCATTTTCAGAAGAAAAAATATGTTTGGGTTGGAAAAGAATATCTAAATTTTCTATGTAAATGTTCAGAAAGAAATTAATGCTAAACTGTATGAAAAATTAATCTTTTATGAAAATTTCAAAATACACTTAACCCGAAGTGTAATTAAGATTTATTAGTCTTGAAAAATAGTTATGAATATAAACATTGATTGAAAAAACAATAATGGTAGCTTAAGAAAAATGTTATTGTTAGCATAGGAAAAACATTATTATTAGCATAGAAAAAAACATTATCATGAGTATTGTTAGCATAGAAAAAACATTATCATGATTATTGTTAGCATAGAAAAAAACATCATGAGTATTGTTACTAGCATAGGAAAAAAACATTATTGTTAGCATATAAGAAAAGACACAGTATTTTCTGTGAAATATGCCACCAAGGAATAATTGTAATAGAAAAATGTGCACGTCTGTTACTTTGTTGAGCCTTTCTTTTGATTGCAAAGGGACATCTGCAAATAGGCATTGGTGGTTCTAAGAAAAATTCAAGAAAATTTTAAAGCCTTTCTGGAAAATATAAGAAAAAGTTATTAGTATAGGGGTATACATTTTAGTGCCTTAATTTTACCAAAGAGATTGATTAAAAGGTCTTCAAATATGTATATATGTTTTTGGGGATGAAAAGAATAATTATAAGATTTAAAAACAGTAAAGAAATTGATTATAACTTCAGCTTTGTTTAAATATTTATTTGAATCTTTTGAAACCCAGAATCATTGGATGTGTGACTGAAAGCAAAACATTTAAACAAATTTTCTCGTGTATTTAAGTTTTTTAATTAAACATGTTAAATTTTTGAACAAAGAAAAAGATAATATGTATAAAAATCAATATTTTTGTTTTTGAAACCAGACATTACTTTGTGTTGTGATTATTAAATTTTAATTTCATTTTCATGCATGAAGAAATAAATTGATATATTACAGGATAGAAGTGGTAATCTGCAGTATTGTTCAGACAGTTCCCTTGTTCTGAATGTTCACTTTCAGGCAAGCATAATTAGTTGATAAGTTGATAATGCAAAGACTTTAAAGCAAAAATGTTATTTTCAGAAGCGGATTCCATTACAAAATTATCACCAAGAGCCAGTTCAGAAGGGTCAGCGAGCCTAGAAGATAGTGGTCATGTCAGTGGAGCATCAACGCAAGAAAATACACCTGAGCATCGTAGAACAGATAGTTTACAGAGTCAGGCATCAATGGCGTCATCTAAGTTGTCTACCCTAACAGATGTAAGATATTTCTTGCTATGTTTTACCTTGTAAATACAAATGATAGGAGCTTTTTTTTCTTTTTTTTTCATTTTTTTTTTCTTCATTTTTTTGGTAAGGTGTCTTTAATATTATAAGTGTGACAGAATCCAAAAATAAGACCAGCATATATATAGACCTGCTTGTTGTTTTTAATAGGTCCGTGCTAGTGCAGCCTAATGTTGACCACAAAAGATTTGACCTAAAATTTGTCTGTGGGTCTTAAGCTATTTGTAGACATTTTGTTGGGATTGTAATTTTTCTCTGTCTATGGTTATTCTTTATTGGAAGACATAGACTATTTTCTGTAGATTATTGGTTGTATTTATAGCCAGTTTTTGGCTTGAAATGAAAATTTTCATTTTACTAGCCTTCTTTTTATTGCTTGTAAAACTTTTGATTTCTATTTATAGTTATCTTTGCATTTCCGAATGGTTCAGTTTAATGAATGAGCAGAAATTACTTTTTAATAGTCATCCTGAGAAAACTATATATTGTATCACATGTTATCATTCATATTTGCAGAAGGAGAGTGAAGACGATCCTGACATTGATGAAATCGTAAGGTCACATCGATCTCTGCAAGGTTCAATGGGTGGTAGTCGTGGCAACCTGTTGTCAGCCATGACAGTAAGTAATTACAATAATTCATGAAAGGAGGAATTACAGTTTCACTTTATCTGAAATCTTTAGGGAGACTTCATTTCTATACACTTGGATATAAATCGCAATCCTTCCTCACATGAGCAACACAACAGGTGCCACATGTGGAGCAGGATCTGCTTACCCATCCGAAGCACTTGAGATCACTCCCAGTATTTGGTGGGGTTCGTGTTGTCTGTTGCTCAGTCTTTATTTTTCTATGTTGTGTTATGTGTACTGTTGTTTGTCAGTTTCATATCTTTTGCCTCTCTTTTTCCCTTTCAGGTTTTTTTTTACTGTGTAGTTTGTTGTGCTGAATTGGCAAAAAATCACAAATGATTGTTAAAAATGTTTACAAGTAAGAGTGCTCAATCACATCTGACATGTTGTTTCTAACATATTGATTGTGATTTTTAACTTATTTAGATGCTGATTATTAATATGAATCAAAGGATATGTGGGGTAAGCAACAATGAGACAACAACCCAATAAGACAATTAAGGTGGTACATAACACTACAGGGAGATAACTCTGTAGAAATCAGCTGAACATTTTAATCATGTTTTATTGTTAAGGAAATATTAAGCTTCCAATGATCAAAATTAGTGTTTGTCAAACTGCTATATATCCAGTGAAATTTTTCCGATAAAGTGTGTGGTTCAAGTTTTTTGAAATTCTTATATTTTTGTCAAAGGGTCAAAGTTAATATTTTGTCCAAATTTTATGAAAATTAAACGAGCCAAATTAATTTTAGTCAAGGTGTTTGGTACCACCTTAACCTGAAGAGACATTTAGAGGTCAGCATACAGTCTTCAATAATAGACAGGTGTCTGTGCAATATGTCAAGCTGAATATTTTTTTGCTCATTTTTGCTTTATGATTATTAAAATTTAGTAAGACTACTTTGCCAGTTCCTTGGAAAATTCTTGTCCTTTGAATTATTAAATATCCTTTTCCATATTGAAAATTAACTGCTAAAGGTTGCAGAGAAAAGTAGACAATCAAATCAGAAAGACATTAGATGATATTTCAGTTGATTAAAGCATTGTTTGGTGTTAAAGGTCTCATGATGTCTTTTCTAGTTTTAATGTTTATTAGGGTTGCCATCTCATTGAAGTAAACCCCATATATCTTTTTATTCTTTTTTGATTGAAAATTATTATACTTCCACTTGTTTAATCTGAAATACATGTAAACAATGTTAAATGTGAAAATCGTACAACACATCTCAGTTTTAAGATGTCAAATATTCCCATGTACATGAATTAATAATAACTGAAAATGTTTCCATCAGGCAGTTTATTGATTGGTTTTAGTGAACAGAACATTTCTCCCCATGGATGGTCTGTGTTACTATATATAGACAAAGCATGATCTGTTTTTAGCCTATATTTCTTACTTTGTCATTATTACAATTAGATAATGGAATTTATGTTCACTCCCAAGACAACTTATAGCATAATTTGTCATAAGAATGTTTCTCAACCAAAAACATTAAAATGGATTCAGTTTTATGAAAGTTCAGTTAAAAGTAGTTTCAAAATTGTTATAGGCTTATTGAAATCAAAACCAGGGAACAAGATTACAAACCATTTAGGCCAATTACAAATGAGAGACATATTTGTTACAGTTTCCATTTTGACTTGTTGGCATCAACAGCTATCGTTAAGTTTTATGATAGAGGTCTATTTCAGAATAAGTATTCTTGATAGATAACAGCTATCGTTAAGTTTTATGATAGAGGTCTATTTCAGAATAAGTATTCTTGATAGATAACAGCTATCGTTAAGTTTTATGATAGAGGTCTATTTCAGAATAAGTATTCTTGATAGATAACAGCTATAAGTTTTATGATAGAGGTCTATTTCAGAATAAGTATTCTTGATAGATAACAGCTATCGTTAAGTTTTATGATAGAGGCTATCTTGATAGATAACAAGTTAAGTTTTATGATAGAGGTCTATTTCAGAATAAGTATTCTTGATAGATAACAGCTATCGTTAAGTTTTATGATAGAGGTCCATTTCAGAATAAGTATTCTTGATAGATAACAGCTATCGTTAAGTTTTATGATAGAGGTATTTCAGAATAAGTATTCTTGATAGATAACAGCTATCGTTAAGTTTTATGATAGAGGTCCATTTCAGAATAAGTATTCTTGATAGATAACAGCTATCGTTAAGTTTTATGATAGAGGTCTATTTCAGAATAAGTATTCTTGATAGATAACAGCTATCGTTAAGTTTTATGATAGAGGTCTATTTCAGAATAAGTATTCTTGATAGATAACAGCTATCGTTAAGTTTTATGATAGAGGTCTATTTCAGGATAAGAATTCTTGATAGATAACAGCTATCGTTAAGTTTTATGATAGAGGTCTATTTCAGAATAAGTATTTTGATAGATAATGAGATTTGGTAAGCAGTTGAATATGCATCCATTTGTCTTAATAACATATAGTATTTTAGTTCTTACCCCTCTAGTCATGCTCCAGTGAATTCAGATTTAAATAATCAGATGTAAGTTTGTATTGTTAAACTCATATCTAGTTTTTAAAATACTTTGATACTTTTATTGTATTAAATTACATACAAGTAAGACACATCTTTTTGTCAACAATTGATTTTTATACGCCTGTTTTAATAGGGGATGTATTATGGTATAGCGTTGTCCATCTGTCCGTCCGTCGTCAACATGTCGGACAATAACTCAAAAATGCTTTAACCAGTTTGCATGAAACTTTGGTGAATTGGTTATATCTATTGACTTGAGCTCCCTTTCTATTTTTATAAATTTTAGAATTTACGTTTCCAAGTTATGGGGTTTTATTGTCGAGCCTGCGACTTTTGTCGCAGAAAGATCGACGTAGGGATAGTGATCCAGCATCAGCAGCGGCTATGGCGGCACGTTAGCTAACTTCTTAAAAGCTTAATATTTTCCAAGGTGGAAGACCTGGATGCTTCATACTTTGTATATAGATGTGATATGTTATGAAGTTTGCGTCTGTCATATGTCCATTGTCCTTAACCTCATTTTCATGGTTCAGTGACTACTTGAAAAAAAATTCAGATTGTTTGTAATGTAAATTTCTCTTTTATTAGTAATAGGATAACTTTAATATATGGTACCTTGCAAGGTCCTTATGCCCTCAGACTGTTTTCATCGACCTCATTTCATGGATCAGTGAACAAGGTTAAGTTTTCGTGGTCAAGTCCATATATCAGATACTATAAGCAATAGGTCTTCTATATTTGGTGTATGGAATGATTGTAAGGTGTACATGTCCAACTGGCAGGTGTCATCTGACCTTGTACTCATTTTCATGGTTCAGTGGTTAAAGTTGAGTTTTGTGTTTTGGTCTTTTTTCTAACACTATATGCAATTGGTCAACTATATTTGGTGTATGAAAATATTTTACAATGTACATGTTAGTCTGGCAGGTTTTATTTGACCTTGACCTCATTTTCACGGTTCATTGCTCAGTGTTAAGTGTTTGTGTTTTGGTCTGTTTTTCTTAAACTATAAGCAATAGGTCAACTATATTTGTTGTATGGAATGATTGTAAGGTGTATATGTCTGTCTGGCAGGTATCATCTGACCTTGACCTCATTTTCATGGTTCATTGGTCAATGTTAAGTTTTCATGGTTAAGTTTGTTTCTTAGATACTATAAGCAATAGGTCAACTATATTTAATGCATAGATTGATTGTAAGGTGTACATGTCTGTCTGGCATGGTTCATCTGACCTTGACCTTATTTTCATGGTTCATTGGTCAATGTTTAGTTTTCCTGTTTAAGTCTGTTTCTTAGAAAATATAAGCAATAGGTCAATAGATATAAGAAGATGTGGTATGAGTGCCAATGAGACAACTCTCCATCCAAGTCAAAATTTATAAATGTAAACCATTATAGGTCAAAGTACGGTCTTCAACATGGAGCCTAGGCTCACAACCAACAGTAAGCTATAAAGGGCCCCAAAATTACTAGTGTAAAACCATTCAAATGGGAAAACCAACGGTCTAATCTATATAAAACGAGTATATTTGATGTGTTGAATGATTTTAAGGTGTACATGTATTTCCAGTTTGGTTTATCTGACCTTGACCTCATTTTCTTGGATCATGTTAAGTTTATGTGATATATTTAGTAAAGCTTTATATAAATTTAGGACTATCAACATAAAATCAATGGTCAGTAAAGCAGCCTAGACATTTCAGCATGTGCATTCTTGTTCATTAAAAGAGGGAATTTTCCAGTTTTGGACTATAACTCAAAAATGCTTTGAGCAGTTTTCATGAAACTTTGGTGAATTGTTAAAGCTCCCTTTTGATTTTTATAAATTTTAGATTTTACGTTTCAGAGTTGTTTGATTTTATTCATAAAAATGGTTGATTTTCCAGTTTTGGACAATAACTCAAAAGTGCTTTGAGCAGTTTTCATGAAACTTTTGTGACTGGTTTATATCTATTAAAATAACCTCCCTTTAGTTTTTATAAATTTCTGATATGACATTGAGGAGATATGGAACTTTATTTTTGAAAAAGTGACGGGCGTATCGTGCTCTCATAGCGCAGCTCTTTATCAGTGATGCTCTACTTGATTTGAAGTTTAAATATTGTTTAATCATGTAAAGTTTATAGGTTAACTTTACAAGTACTTAAAAGGAATATCCACTCTAATCTATATGCAGTAATTTAGTTATAATCAAATAACTTTTTTTTGAATCTGTATCTGTGTTAACAGTATAAATATGTTTTGTTAATCACGGTGTGTTATGCGATTCTCTCAAGGCACTTGGCTTCCTCCACCAATAAAACTTACATCCACCAAATAGCCAACAGTGCTGAAAGTGGCGCTAAACACCACCCAATCAATCAATGTTATTGACAAAATTATGTCTGTCACACTAACATCACACATATTCTTCAATTTCAGGAGAGCAGAGAGAGTATTGTCAGTTTTTACAGCAATGCTGGTGATGTAGATTATGGTAAAATACCAATAACGGAGACATACAGTTTGGTCTAGATTATAACTACCGAACAGGGACACTAGAAATACAAATGACACAGTGTAAGGATTAGCACCTGCAGACACCAGGAGAAATTGTCAGTCGACCCCTTTAGGAGTTATTGCCCTTTATAGTCAATTTTAACAATTTTCGTAATTTTTGTAATCTTCTACAAAATCTTCTTCTCTGAAACTACTGAGACAAATTTAGCCATACTTGGCCATAATCATTATAAGGGTATCTCGTTTTAAAAATTTGTCCGATGACCCGCCTTCCAACCATCATGGCCGACTTGGTTAAAAATAGAACATGGGTGTAAATGCAGTTTTGGTTTATATCTCTGAAACTGAAGCATTTAGAGCAAATCTGACAGGTGGCAAAATGTTCATCAGATTTAGATTTATCTGCCCTGAAATTTTCAGGCGAATCCGACAACATGTTGTTTGGTTGCTGCCCGTAGTTAGTAATTTTACAGAAATTTTGCAGTTTTTGTTATTATCTTAGATATCATTATAATATCTAATATCTAATACTATTAATTATGATTTTAACCTTATTTTACATAATTTCCAAAGCATCAGTAAATACAGGTGAGCAACACAGGCTCTTGAGAGCCTCTAGTTATGAGTAATAGGATAACTATATTTATTAAATGCGTACCTTGCAAGGTCCTCATGCCCCTAAGACTTTTTTAATTTGACCTCCACCTCATTTCATGGATCAGTGAACAAGGTTAAGTTTTCATGGTCAAGTCCATATATCAGATACTATAAGCAATAGGTCTTCTATATTTGGTGTATGGAATGATTGTAAGGTGTACATGTCCAACTGGCAGGTGTCATCTGACCTTGACCTCATTTTCATGGTTCAGTGGTTAAAGTTAAGTTTTGTGTTTTGGTCTTTTTCTAATACTATATGCAATAGGTCAACTATATTTGGTGTATGGAAATATTTTACAATGTACATGTCAGTCTGGCAGGTTTTATTTGACCTTGACCTCATTTTCACGGTTCATTGCTCAGTGTAAAGTTTTTGTGTTTTGGTCTGTTTTTCTTAAACTATAAGCAATAGGCCAACTATATTTGTTGTATGGAATGATTGTTCGGTGTATATAGATATAAGAAGATGTGGTATGAGTGCCAATGAGACAACTCTCCATCCAAGTCAAAATTTATAAAAGTAAACCATTATAGGTCACAGTACGGTCTTCAACACGGAGCCTTGGCTCACACTGAACAGCAAGCTATAAAGGGCCCCAAAAATTACTAGTGTAAAACCATTCAAACGGGAAAACCAATGGTCTAATCTATATAAAATACGAGAAACGAGAAACACTTATGAACCACATCAACAAACGACAACTACTGAACATCAGATTCCTGACTTAGGACAGGTACAAACAATTGCAGCGGGTTAAAACGTTTTAATGGTACCAAACCTTCATCCTTATCTGAAACAATAGTGTAACATCACAACATAGAAAGACACACTATAAAATATCAATTGAAATGGCTTAACTTAATCAAAAGACATATTTGTCTGTCTGGCAGGTATCATCTGACCTTGACCTCATTTTCATGGTTCATTGGTCAATGTTAAGTTTTCATGGTTATTATAGTTTGTTTCTTAGATGCTATAAGCAATAAGTCAACTTTATTCAATGCATAGATTGATTGTGAGGTGTACTTGTCTGTCTGGCATGGTTCATCTGACCTTGACCTTATTTTCATGGTTTCATTGTCTGTCTCTTAGAAAAATGCAATAGGTCAATAGATATAAGAAGATGTGTATGAGTGCCAATTTCCAAAGTCTGTAAACCATTATTACGGTCTTCAACATAGCCTAGGCTCACACCGAAATATATAAAGGGCCCCAAAATTACTAGTGTAAAAATAGGAAAACCAACGGTCTAATATTAAAAACGAGTATATTTGATGTGTTGAATGATTGTAAGGTGTACATATATTTCCAGTTTGGTTTATCTGACCTTGACCTCATTTTCTTGGATCATGTTAAGTTTATGTGATATATTTAGTAAAGCTTTATATTTAGGACTATCAACATAAAAGCAATGGTCAGTAAAGCAAGCAAGACATTTCAGTGTGTGCACTCTTGTTTATTAAAAAAGGGGGATTTTCCAGTTTTCGGACTATAACTCAAAAATGCTTTGAGCAGTTTTCATGAAACTTTGGTGAATTGTTTTATCTAATGATGTAAGCTCCCTTTTGATTTTTATAAATTTTAGATTTTACGTTTCAGAGTTATTTGATTTTATACATAAAAAAGGGTTGATTTTCCAGTTTTCGGACAATAACTCAAAAGTGCTTTGAGCAGTTTTCATGAAACTTTGGTGACTGGTTTATATCTATTAAAATAACCTCCCTTTAGTTTTAAATAAATTTCTGATATGACATTGAGGAGTTATGGAACTTTATTTTTTGAAAACGCGACGGGCGTATCATGCTCTCATGGTGCAGCTCTTTATCAGTGATGCTGTACTTGATTTGAAGTTTAAATATTGTTTAATCATGTAAAGTTTACAGGTTATCTTTTACAAGTACTTAAAAAGGAATATCCACTCTAATCTATATGCAATAACTTAGTTATAATCAAATTACTTTTTTTTAATATGTATCTGTGTTAACAGTATAAATATGTTTTTGTTAATCACAGTGTGTTATGAGGTTCTCTCAAGACACTCTGGCTTCCTCCACCAATAAAAACTTACCTCCATCAAATAGCCAACAGTGCTGAAAGTGGCGCTAAACACCAACCAATCAATCAATGTTATTCTAAAAATTACGTCTGTCACACTAACATCACACATATTTTTGAATTTCAGGAGAGCAGAGAGAGTATTGTCAGTTTTTACAGCAATGCTGGTGATGTAGATTACGGTAAAATACCAATAACGGGAGACATACAGTTTGGTCTAGATTATAACTACCGAACAGGGACACTAGAAATACAAATGACACAGTGTAAGGGATTAGCACCTGCAGACACCAGGAGAAATAGATCTGATCCGTAAGTACTTGATGAAGCTAGTAGGTTATGCTCTTTGGAGCATGTTTAGAAAAATTGTTATTTTTTCCTTTTTCTAAAACATTTCTCAATCAATCTCCCTATGTCTTCTTATATGGGATACTGTCTTTTGGTGTGTATAAAATGTGGTCGTGCATAGTACGCACACCCTTTTTGGCCCTTAAAACTTGAGAAAAAAAGTTGCTTCTTATGCTTAACGTGCAGGGACTTTCTGGAAAAATCCCAACATGAAACTTGGTAAAATGCATCCATTGAAAAGTGATTTTTTTCGGAGACAAATTGAACTCCAGTCTTGGTTGATTATAGGATAATTTAAATATTGTTGCAGAATCAATAAGTTAGCAAACGATTTTTTATTGTTTCCACAGATGTGTTTGATTAAGAGCAACAGGAAGTTGTTTAAATGCAAATTGCAGTCGGTGAATCTTGTATGGAATACAGAACTGTTAAGAATATTCTGAATAATAAAATAAATTGTAATTGATTGACAGATTATGTTGATAAATCTGCAATTATTATTTGAAATTGTATGAAGGTTTTAAAATGTCACTAGAGTAAAGCGGGCGGCTGCCAAGCAGTGTCCATTCATTAACATGAAAACGCTTTGACGAAATCTTTTCAAATTTAGATATGTTGTTTCCTGTGACTAAATGAAGGTCAAGTTCAATTTTCATGATTTTATCTGTTCTCATTGTTGAGTTTTAGAATTTTCAGTAGCAAAATTTATTTTTATTATTATATGAATTTGAGTTATTTCCTTTAATCTAACAAGAGACCAAAGGACATAAAGGACAAAGAAATTAACAATTAATTTCTTTGTCCTTTATGTCCTTTGGTCTCTTGTTAGATTTTTTTTTAAATTTTGAGGCCTGTCTTCTAATTGGTCCACATTTAGGTCCAAAGGGTATAATTTGAAAAAAGATATAACATCATATCTAATTTTAGAGAACTGTTTTTTAGTGGTTAAATCATATCTAATTTTAGAGAACTATTTTTATATCTTTTATTCAGTTTGAGTTATTTCCGTATGAACAGAAAATTAATAAGTATATGGATAAAATTATACTGTGTTTCATTTCAACATAAATTGAATATATATAGGGTTCTTTCAGATGCTGAATCTAAACCTGTAGTTAAATATTGAATATTTGTGCCCAGTTTTTAAGTTGGTCCAAATCAGGGTCCAAAATTAAACTTTGTTTGATTTCAACAAAAATTAAATTTATGGGGTATTTTGAAATGCTGAATATAACCATGTATTTAGAGATTTTGTATTTTGGGCTCCTTTATCAAATTGGTCCACATTGAGGTCCAAAGGCTCCTAAATTAAACTTTTGTTTGATTTCATCAAAATTTAATTCTTGGGGCTCTTTGATATGCTGATTCTATCAATGTACTTAGATTTTGGATATTGGACCATAACAGGTAAATGTCCAATTTAAAATTGTTCAGTTCTTTGACCACATTTTTTTGTGTCACAAACCTATGTTGTGTCAAATATTCAGTCATAATCCAAATTCAGAGCTGTTTTAAGCTTAATTGTAGTGTCCATACTTGCTCAACTGTTCAGGGTTCGACCTCTGCAGGAAATCCGCTTTGCTGTCACTCTGACAGCCTCTTGTTTGCATATAACATAACAAATCAGATACAATAAGGTAAAAGTATCTTCCCTTAGTTTATTTATTTTGAATTTACATTGTATCATAGGTCAAATTTATTTGTTCAGTGTATGTTCAATGGTGTTACTATGTCCTTTGATTGAGTTAAGCTATTTCAGTTGATATTTTATAGTGTGTCTTTCTATGTTGTGATGTTACACTATTGTTTCAGATAAAGGGTGAAGGTTTGGTACCATTAAAACGTTTAAACCGGCTGCATTTGTTTGCACCTGTCCTAAGTCAGAATCTGATGTTCAGTAGTTGTCGTTTGTTGATGTGGTTCATAAGTGTTTCTCGTTCTCGTTTTTATATAGATTAGACCGTTGGTTTTCCGTTTGAATGTTTTACACTAGTAATTTTGGGGCCCTTTATAGCTTACTGTTCGGTGTGAGCCTAGGCTCCGTGTTGAAGACCGTGCTTTGACCTATAATGGTTTACATTTATAAATTTTGACTTGGATGGAGAGTTGTCTCATTGGCACTCATACCACATCTTCTTATATCTATGTAAAACATAACAATTATCAAGTTCATGCTACAAAAATATTTTCCTCCTGACTATCTGCTTTTTTGTTGGAATTCGGATCTGAAAAAAAATCTAAAAAACTGTAACCATACAAAATACGCACCCCCCTTTCAGAAATCTATCCCAGGGTAAAAACCTGTGTACTATGCACACCAAAAGACGGTAGTGATTTTTTATGATTTAAATGCATAAATTTTTTGCAAGGGTTATATTCAAGCAATCAACCAAAATCAGGGCAATGTACTGGATTTGTACTAAATGTTTTCTCACAGATATGAAATAAGCAAAAATAAGACCAATGTAAAAAATGTCCACACTTAAGTATAATTGTCCTATTACTATATAAATTTAATCAGTGTCAAACATGAAATTTTGACTTAAACTTTAAATTGCCATAGTTAAAATCTTTTCCAAAAACAAAAAAACACATTGCTATTCAGGAACCCTTTTTCCCCTCACATTTGAAAAAAAGAAATAGTTTGAAATAATCATTGATTTTTATATAATAAATTGTTTGACTTTTTAATTTGTTTTTAAGTGACATGGAACAGAATTGATTAAATAATGAAGATGTGCAATTTATAAAATGGATTTTTATAGCAGAAGTTTTATTCGTGTTGCTGTTTTGTTATACTTAATCAAACAAAATGTTTACTGAATTAATCACAAGGATATGTTATGGTCAAAAGCCATCACTTAATTGTTTTCTTTTATGAAATATTCAATATTGAAAACCTTCAGATATTGCTGAAAGCCTTTTCAGTTTTGTTTTAATATTGTGTATCCTTAGTTAAAGATGAGTCTCTTGATATGGAGGTCAAATCTCCCACTTTGCAGATAATAAAAATCTATTTTCTACATCTTTTACCAGTATTTTATTAAAAGTAGTAGTTAAGCATGTAAAAAATATGGAGCTTCGTATATGGTTGACCCATAGGCTTTTTACATGTTCCACTTCCTGACATTGTCTAGTTTTGGGTCCTCCTTTTCCATACTACTGGATAAGCACCTGGATAATGCCAAATGATATTTTTACAAATTTTATCTGCTGTAGACTTAAAAGACTTAATTAGTAAATATGTAGATTTCCTGAATTTTATATTACACATCTGAAACCAATCACTGAGTTATACATTAAAGAAAGTTTTGTTTATTTTTGTATATCTGTATTTTTGTGCATTAAATTTTCATTATCATAATCTAGTCCTGATTTTTAGGACTTTGGTATCTATTTCTGCTGAAAGAGATCTTAACCATTTGAATTATGCATAATTTTAGGTATATAAAGACATATTTGTTGCCAGACAAGACGAGAAGTGGAAAACGTAAAACAAAGATCAAGAAGCACACACTTAACCCTGTATTTGATGAAAAGTTGAGAGTAAGTATAACATTTTATACACATGATATAATGTGGATTCATTTACTTTAAATTGTGGGTATCAATTTTTTGTGGATTGAAGAAAAATTGTATTTTAGAGATGCCACATTCTGTATACAAGCCCAAAGGAAATTTGTGCTTTGTTGTACCCTAGTTTTCCAACCTCTTTCAGGGAAAGGTAAGAAAAAGTTGAATGCCAATTCTTGTTTCAGGATATTTTTCATAAAAAGTAGAAAAAAACTAGTTAAACTATTTCCCCTTGATTGGACATATATTTTATACAAGTAATCATTCCTGGCCAAATTAAAGATTCTATAATTCATAAAGAACTTTGTTATTCAGATGTATTTCTTTGATATATCTTTAAACAGAGATGCTTTAATCAATAATATTTTAAAGAAAATGATAATAAAATCTCAAATTTGATTAAACATTTGAAAATATAATACTGTGGATTCATTTTTATTCGTGGTTTACCATTTTTCGTGGGTTTCGTGGGTCACAGCGAACCACGAATTTAAAAATTCAGTGAAGAATAACCCGCGAAATGTGTATGGAGTCGGATTGATTGATTGATTGTTGGTTGCTTAAAGTCCAGTGGCATATGGAGTCGGATGTCTATTTCCGGTTATGTTATGCAGTTCTAGTATAGTGTTGACTAGCGATAAACATTGTAACATAACACATGTTTTTATTGAAAGAAGATACAAGTATTTTGATTAAATCAATAATAAATATATCGAATATCAGTGATAATTTACTTTTTAAAATTGATTAAAACTGTTCATGGAAAATATTAAACTGCAAGTGTCATAGTTTGGTTTACTGGTGATTAAAAATCAATAGGATTAAGTACAGGGATATTGCACCTAGGTAATATTGATTATGACAGGAACATTTATTTTCACACCTTTTACTTATATGACTGTTTATTATGTCGTGATTAGGGAAATGAGCTTTCAATCATAGAGTTTTGAATGCCTTATAAAATTCGGACAAGAATTTATAAATTATAAAACAAACAAATAATTAGTTGTCTCTGTCCATTATTGTAATAGAAGTTTTCAATGAACACTTTAACCTAGAATGACCAAGCGAGGATTTTGACAATTCAAAACTTTTTCAATGAATTCCTTCTCTATTTGTTTGTTTTATTACTGATCAAACCAAGGAGGTTATATGATCTCCAAAATCAAAATGAAATCCACGAATTTCGTATCTGATTTTTTTTTTTTTTTTTTTGTAATCAGCGATCCACGAATTTACGTATACCACGAAACTTCTTTAATTCTCTATCCATGAAAATTGATACCCACGAAAATAAATGAATCCACAGTATACAATTCAATATAACAACCTTTATATTGAATATGACTTGATTGTATATTCATAGTTTAACAATAGCATTATACCTTAACCAGTTGTGAATAGAGAATTTGGTCATCAGCAGAAATTATGTTTGACCTAGATCACTACAATTTCATTTTATTATACAAATAATACATAAAGTCGGTGTTACAGTTTTATTGCAGTAACATCTTCATAGTTAATTGCTTTGAAAAGGCAATTTTATGCATTTTACTTCCAATCAAGCATTTATATTTATACAAGTATTGTACGATTTTACAGCCATGTTATAGTTCTGAATGTTAACTGGAACTATTACGATACTGAAATACACAAGAAGTTTTAATTATGTTTTTATTTGATATAAGGAATCCCATCTTTTAGACATTAATTGGCTGTTATGATGTGCGATTACCATTTTTTACAAGTTTTTTTGTCAAATAAGAACATAAAATAAGATCAATTTTTTTTTATATTGATCTTAGATCAGATTAAGGTTAATCGTTTAACTTCCAGATGTTTTTTGGTTTGTTTAAGTGCTATCTCTGTAATGTGTGCCCCACGTTTACTTCGTTCCCAAGGAATTACATATTTTCCATTAAATAGTGGTTTGCATTATAACAGAAGTAAAGTATAGCATAATGACAGAAATAAATGATAGCATAATAATAGAAATAAATGATAGCATAATAACAGGAGTAAATGATAGCATAATAACAGGAGTAAATGATAGCATAATAACAGGAATAAATGATAGCATAATATCGGACTTAACAGACAGCATAGTAACAAGAAATAAATGATAGCATAAAACAGAAATAAATGATAGCATAATGACAGAAATAAATGATAGCATAATAACAGGATTAAATGATAGCATAATAACAGGAATAAATGATAGCATAATAACAGGAATAAATGATAACATAATGACAGAAATAAATAATAGCATAATAACAGAAATTAATGATAGCATAATAACAGAAATAAATGAAAGCATAACAACCGGAATAAATGTTAGCCTATTAACAGATTTAATTAATAGCATAATGACAGAAATAAATAATAGCATAATAACAGAAATTATTTATAGCATAATAACAGGAATAAATGATAGCATAAGAACAGGAATTAATGATAGCATAATAACCAGAATAAATGTTAGTCTATTAACAGATTTAATTGATAGCATAATAACAGAAATAAATAATAGCATTTGTAATATAAGTAAATTATAGCATTTTAAAAGCAGTAAATGACATCATTATAACATATGTAAATGATAACATTATTACATCTTCTATTTGATTCATTGACAATTAGAAATGCTTTCTGTATCAGATATGTGTTCGTGATAGAGTTAATAGAAGAATTATGAAATTACTATTCATAATTATTGATTAAATGTCATATTTTATTCTGTGTGCAGCTCCAAGCAAATTTTATCCTCCAGTAAAACAAAATCTAATATGCTATGATTGCATAGCCAGACTTATGTCATAATTTCTGTTTACTCTTCAGAAATTGTTTTTGTTTGTTAATGAAGTATTTGTGTTAATCCTTTTACTGCCAGACTTGTCTTTTGTCATATATGTCTGCTTTCAGAGATTGAATTTAATTAATTAATGGTCTACAGGGACAGCAGATGTTGTCATATTGAGAAAACATAAAGTATCTCTTTCAAATAATGATATAACTTACTATATTAAGGCCACACTTAAAGATATTTTGGTTTGCCCAAACACTACCCAAAGGTAGAGACAGTCGGTAGGTAGGTAGACATTTTTTTTTTTTTTTTCAGCAACAAGAAATTGAAGTGTCAGATGTTTTCTTGTCTTCATGCCTATCTTATTAAAAAAAATTCACATCCGGACAATAAAAGATTTTGAGTGGACAGCTATTTTTGGGGAGGTAGGGTTAGGGCAAACAAATATATTCTTTTTTATGGCCTAATGATGTTATGTAAGAGCAAGTCATCCTAGGTTATACATTAACTTACTTAACTAGAACTCATCACACATGTCAAGAGGGAAGAGAAATGACTGAATCTATAATTAATGATGTTAATCAGACAAAGTCTCTGTTTGAAACAAAAGATTTCAAAGCCAAACAATATCAAAATATAGCAAAAGATACCAATGGACATTCGAAAAAAAATTGACAATGCCATGGCTAAAAATGAAAAACAACTAAAAAACCAAAAAAAAACCAAAAAAAAACCAGTAAAAACACAACATAGAAAACTAAAGACTGAGCAACTAGAACCCCACCAAAAATTAGGGGTGATCTCAGGTGCTCCTGAATGGTAAGCAATGTTAGATAATCTGAAAAATGCAAAAAATATAAGTAAAGGAACTATGCTTCACAATTAAAATTTGTCATCTGTGTTGAGGTGGAAAAAACATTAACAGTTTCAAGGGAAGTTAAAGTGATTATTTCAGCTGCTGTAATGAGAGTAGCTTTTGTATTGTGTAGATGGATGAGGCTGAAGGTGAGACATATATACCATGTATACTAATCCAGTGTTTTGTGTAGCACTATATTGTTCTTTATTGCCATTACAGTACTTGATATCTAAGAGTGAACTAGAGAACAGAACATTATGTGTAGCACTATATTTTTTTCTATATTGTCATTACAGTACTTGATATCTAAGAGTGAACTAGAGAACAGAACATTATGGGTGACTGTGTGGCACAATGATAGATTTGGTAGGAATGATTTCCTTGGCGAAGTCACCATCAATTTTGACTATTACAGATTTGGAGATTCTGCAGCAAAATGGTACAAGTTACAAGAAAGGGTAGGTTTCTGTGATAAATAATCTGAATTTCGACACATAATAAGGTGGTCCAAAGAAACGTGACAGTTTGACACAAAGTCATGAAAGAGTCTGACTAAAATGAAGAAGTAAATAATTGGGATTCAAGAGGACGTATTTGAGAATAAGTAGACTTAGGATCAGAGGACTGTTGATAGTAAAACTGTATCTCACCACGTCATAGCCATTATGCTCCGACAGGCGTAGATATTTAATCAATCAACCTGTCACTAGTATTCAAATCATGAACAGTAGTTATATTTGTAACTTTTTGTATGTATGCATATTTGAATACACTGTTTATTGAACATTGCTTAGTCATTTATTCATATTTTGTGTAACATGCTCATTTGATAAAGTTTATCATAAAATATTTAAACAAGGACAAAATCAATTATTTGTTGGGTAATTTTCATTTGTTCAAAACCATGATAAAAATTATCTTCTTTAATCCATCAGTTTTCATACACATTGTGAATATTAGGGTTCATCCAGTCTATCAATATATAAATGTATATTAAAATGGTTCATTTTAAAGTGGTTGTTCAAAATTTTGTTATCTTCTCATATGCATGAAAATAATATGTAATTTTATTGAAAACAGAAATGGAGTAGGGAGTGATAGTAATGAAAAACACCAAACAAGAAAACAAGAAAGACTTTAAATTTAAATGATTGATTAATTGGTGGAATAAACACCTCAGTAGAACAAAAGTCTTCATCAAGGCTGTTGTTTTAAATTTCAGTCCTTTTATGCTCTGGGGTTATTAAACATCAATTATCAATTAATCAATGCAATTTCAAGTTTTTCTGGAATATAAAATAACATTACACAGATGCTATCCAACATATTAAAAAAATATTGACATATTGTGTACCAATAATAAAGAATTGTTGTTTAGTACAATTCATTGCATATATATACTTCTGTTTGATTTATGAGGGATTGTCTCAAAATATCCAGTGTAGGATATTAACTTGTTATTATTTTGAAATGACCCCTTACAAAGAAAGTTTTGTTTAAGTATTTAAGCATCGAATTGACTTATTGTTTTACAGGTTCCTCCACATGAACGACAGAATATAAGGGTAAATTTAGAAGGGTTGTATTGGTTCATGTTATAGTAGATTTTCTCTTCTGAAACTTCCATAACCTGTTATTGTATTAAGAGATATATACTGTACATCAGAAAATTTTCACTGGGAGTCATAGGCGGCACCTACCAGTACCTGTGCTAGGAATGTAAAATAGAAAATTGTCTCATTAGAAATCCTGTGTTGAACATTGCAACAAGATATAAATTTAGTTTAATTGATTCTTAATTAATTATTACATAATACCAAAATTGATAAAGATGTGCACCTTTTGATTTTTGCAATTCTAACCTTTGATTATTCTAGAATTGTGTAGGTGTCTTTAGAAAATTAAAATATACCACTCGTTTCATTAAGTACAGGTGTAATAAGAAATTCATGAAGAATTTAACATCAAAAGAAAATGTTAGACATCATAATTTATTGATGATTGCTTGTTAGAGTTATTGATGTTGGATATGACAGGAGTGTCTAGGCTAGGTTCTAGTGATGTATACTCAAAAATTAGGTCTCTTGGCTAATTCTTACATCCATAAACATTGATTGATATCTGGTGCTCTGGAAGGGCAAGCATATCCTGTTACATTTAAGGTGACAATGAAGATGCTTAGAGGAAACAAAAGATGGAGCATACAGTTAAATGATATAGCTTGAAATTTTTATGATGAACAGTATGTAGATATATTCAAACTTACAATGATGGAAGTTCAAAACTTTTTTAACAAATAACCAATATAACCCTAAAATTCTACAAATTCTTTTTTCCTGCACCTTTGATGAATTCTACAAGGATATATTACCTAAATAATGTTACCTGACTGAGTTTGGCTAAAACAGCTATATAGTTTTGGGATATTCTATTGAATATGGGTAAAATTTTGTAGATTGTGATATTCAAGTATACAGCATCCAACATATGAAAGTTTTGATAGTCACAGTAGTATAGGAACATTCGCCGTTTAAATTCAGGATAACAACTTTTTCATAAATGGAGTCTTTTCTTTAGCTGGTGAATATACATGAAAATTACGTAGAAATAGGTGATTTTGGGGTAAAAGTTTTAAAATTCTCCTTGGGATATTTTTGGATTTTTTTATGAAATTTTTGAAGAAAATTGTTAATAGGCTGTATGTAAAATGAAATTGAAGTGAGAGTTTGAAAATATATTGTGAGAAGGGTATTTATTATATTTAGAGAAGCATTAGGGTTGTTTGGCAAAAGTTTAAGGTATTGTCAGGGATAAATCTAAAGTGTTTCAAACAGTTAAAATGGGAGCACTGAACAGTTGGGACTATAGTGAATCCTTAGTTACCTGTAACAAATAGAATGTGCTTTAATGACTTAGCTGTTATGGGTACACCCAGTCGCACAAGATTATATTATACCAGCTTAGACATATATATATATTTTGGGAAGTCATAAGTACATTATAAATATATTATAATTATAATTTAAAACCTACTGTTATTATCATTTATTTATACTGGTGTGAATGCGTTGTGAAGCATTCACACAAAATTCTTATTTTGTTCCTTTTTTACACAAATCTTTTTTACGTACATTTTGAAAAAAGATTAGGCTTGAAAAGATTGAATTTAGGTCTTCTTGAATTTATTGTAGGACAGGAAATAAATATGTCATTTTGACTGGGACTAGTAAAACTATGTGTACTTAATTGGCTTTATAATTCTGAATGTAGAAAACCTAAGTGATCAAGATTTTCACATTTTAGTTTCCCTTCCTTTTTCTCGTGCAACTAATATCTTAGGAGGTAATACTGAGGTTACCATATTAATTTCAGAGGACAGCACTAACATTGGCAAACATGTTAACATGTTATCCCTTTACATCATTGTTTTTCTCTGATTGTCATGTTCTTTGGTTGGGTTTTTATCTCACTCATATTTGGTATGTTGTCATATAACCTTAGCTTGATATCATACTCACACATCAGTCTTTGGATTGAGTCTGTCTCTCAGTAACTATATGAGTGGTCATTTATATTTGGTATTAGGATTTGCTACATAATAATGAACATATTTCTGATCCACAGATTTCATTTAATTTTAAAATCAGAAAAATGTTAGTTTAAAAGTGTCTAGGGGATGTCTGTTTCAAAGAAAAAAATTGGACTCCTTACCAATGTTTGATAAGAGAATTAATCTCAAAGAGAACATGCACTGACAGGGTCTTTGACTTTTATCTCAATTTTATTACTATTCAACTATGAAAGTGATATTATAATTATATAAGACCTGTTTATATTTATATAAGTATATATTGGTTCTTGAAAATTATCCATAGCACTTCACTAGTAAGACATCAGTTCTACTTGATAGAAGTCACTATTTTTGGGACTTATAAGTGAAAGATGTTTTTGAAATTGATTTTTGTATCATTTATTGTCTCTCTTTACTCCGAGGCAATGATTGGTGAAAAGGAATTTTATGTCTCAGCCGCAGCGGAGGGGGCATTAAGTGTTACCCTTGTCCGTCTGTACATACGTCCCAAAATTGGTTTCCATTCTCTAACTTTACTTTGCCTAAACAAAATGTTATGAAACTTATTCACAATGCATATTAACACAAAAAACACAGATCAAGTTTGAATTTGGGTGTTGTCACTTTTACCGATCTTGAGTTATGTCCCTTTACAAATGGAAAAATTGCTGAATTTTTCGTTTCCGTTTCCTAACTTAAGTTTACCTTAACCAAATGTTATGAAACTTATACACAATGCTCATAACCACAAAACTCAGATCAAGTTGGAATTTGGGTGGAGTCACTTTTACCTTTCTTGAGTTATATCCCTTTATAACGTTATATGCAAGTGGGGACATCATCTGTGTCATATGGACACATTCTCCACTTATTTACCTATTATTCAGGCTCATACAACATGTACAATTAATAATCATATCATATATTTTATATTTAACATTATGTATTACAGTAACTAATCTCTTTTTTGAATAAGTGAAACGGAGAGAACAAATATCTCTAGATGTCTTTGTTTCATTTAGTTGTTGTGTGGTTACTGTCTATTTGATATTTTCAATTTATTAAAATGTTTTCATTTAATCCATATTATTTGATAAGAATAAACAATAATTGAATTGCGCCTACACATATAAATTTGGCCCAAAAATTCATAAGTGTATTGTGTCTATACTAACCTATATAATACAATACAAAAAAGACATGCATCTAGGGTTAATATACAGTCTTAAACAGTGGACAGTCTACTGTCTCTATAACGACCTAAGATTATGTATTAGGTACTTTTTCTGAAAAATGTTGTTTTTTTTTTCTTATGCATGTCTGTTCACAATTCTAGAGCAATGTTAGACCATAGATATACACTAGGATTTTGAAAAAATTATGTCACAGTCAAACACACAATGTAATTGACAGATTTACACAATCAGTACACCAATACACCTTTCTTTTTGTAAAGAAAAATTTGCTTTCAGTGTTATTGAAGCACCCTTTACCTAGTGCTCACTGGTTTAGTCATTTATTTCCATAAATTCTACAATCTTTTAAATTTTCCCCGAAAAACTAATTCCAGAAGATTGTAGCAAAGATTGTCTTCTGGTAGTTTTTCCTACCTTTCTCTTTCTAAATAGCAATTTTGATTTATCAAGTTTTTTTTAACAGATTGATATACTAAGAGTTTTTTACAGATTGATATACTAAGTAAAAATAGTTTTATAGCATCACATATTTTCATTAAAATTGAAAAATTCAAAATTTGCAGAAAAAAATTTAATATTTATAAAAATGTCACCTTATGGTTTATATTGTTTGTTACAATAATTGAGTTATTGATAGGGTACATTTAGAAGTTTAGTTTATTTTTTGAAATATAGAGTCAAAAGTATTTTTTCTCGTATATTTCAAAGAAATCAATCCATTGGCAAATGTTGACTAACTTTTTTAATTGGGCAAGTATCGTTTTGTGAAATCCTTAATGGATAAATGATTAATTTATAGAAGTTGTTACACTGGATTCATTGATATTATTTATAAGTATCTAGTTTTTACATGCTGCTCAAATCAAACTAACACTGATTTAAGGACATGGAGTTGACTAAAATTAATTAATTTTTTTGCAAATGAAGCTGAATTATGATTATGATGATTATGATCCATTAAGAGGAACTTTATCTTTTACAGTTTGAACAGCCAACCTCTCTGCTAACTTATAAAGGGGACATCATTCTCTGTCTGAAGTATGTTCCTCCAGAACAAGTAAACAGAGATTCCCCCTCTCCATCACGGAAGAAGGCAAGGAAACCCAAACTGCCTGGAGACAAAGGCCAGCTACATGTGCTTATCAAGGAGGCTAGAAACTTGACTGCTGTCAGATCTAATGGCTATTCCGATCCTTTCTGTAAAGGGTTAGTATTATTCATGTTATTGCTATGGTTGATAAGGTTGTTATTTTATGCTTATATACAGCAATATATTAGCATAAAATAACAACCATGCCTATTAGTAATGTCAATTTTTAGGTAAATTGTCATGGTCAATACTGTTAAAAGAGACAAAGAATGTAGAAAAATGAGGTGTAATTTGTTGCTTCTGGGTACACTTTTTGAATAATAATAAAACTTGTGATAGTGGTAGATAATAAGAATAGCAAAAAGCCAGTCTATTTTAAGGTCAATAGATCAAAGGTTAAGGCCACAATTGCAAAAATAGGTAGCTATTTTTGGAAGGAAATTCTTTAAAATCTTGATTTCTTAATAAAATCTCAATTAAAACTTGTTGCAAGACATTACGCTGTCTTTAGTATATCAGTAGTAGTTACAGTCCCATCAATCGTTGTGACTGTCCCTTTACGTTTTTCAGACATTAACTCACTTTGTTGATCATTTGTCTCTGTTGAATTCATTTACAGCCTAACAACCATATCTGCCAACTTTTCAAAATCTCCATGGAGGATTTTAAGTGGAAGAGGACCTTATGCTCCTCTAATATTTTCAAAAGTTTTCTTAATCTACTACTAGGGGGCCTCGGTGGCCGAGTGGTCTAAGTAGTTACTACTGTAATCACTAGCCAGTCAACACTGAGGTTGTGAGTTCGAACCCCGCTCATGCGGGTGCACTCGACTCCAATCTTAATTGACCAGGATTGTCAGTTTTCCTATCGAAGGTCGGTGGTTTTCTCCGGGCACTCCGGCTTCCTCCACCAATAAAAACTGGCCGCCACAAAATAGCCCAAAAGCGGTGCTTAAAAGTGGCGTTAAAACACCAAAAATAAAAAAAAATTAATCTACTACTATATTATTTGAATGAGTATGTATATGCTTAAATACTCTTTTAACTCATTTGAATGCCTGTTTTGAGGTGTTCAGTTTATAAAATAAAGAATTTCAAAATTCAGGTAAACACCTCTCATGGGGGATATCCCCAATAAATCAGGATAGTTGGCAGGTCTGAACAACACAAGAACAAATGGCATCAAGAAGTTACCCTTCAACAATTGACAGGTGTCTATTCAATATGTAGATTTAAATTGTCTGTGTTCTAGAAAATTGAATGTATTGAACAAAGACTATGAAAGATTTGCCATCAACACAATGTAGACTTGTTAAGGGTATTTGGAGCTTATATGACTTCAACATTTGCCATGGTGTTTTGTGACATATAAATATTTGGTTCACAAGTGCTTATAGTTGTGATATGATTATGTCATATATGGAATTATTCATATATGTATAGCTTTTCAAGAGTTTTGTACCCTCTACAATGTACTGTAAATTCAGAAATTATTGTGTGCATTTATCATACAAGATTAATTATTGCAATTTCAGAAAAAAAATCAGCATTCATATATATGTATCAGATATCAAAATGATAGTTCTTATTATTGCGGTACTCTCCCAGTCAAATTATTCGCTTTCATAAAAAGCTCTCAATATTTTCAGAATTTACAGTACTTTACTGTAGCAAACTGTGATTTTATATTTATTGCAGACAATTACAGCCAGATAAAGAAAAACAAAAAACACAAGTGATCAAAAAGGAATGCAACCCTGCATGGAATTGTACTATGGTGTTTGAAGATGTCACTGCTGAAAATCTGAGAGAGAAGTCATTGGAGCTGACAATATGGGACCATGACAAGCTGTCCAGTAATGATTTCTTAGGAGGAGTCAGGCTAAATCTGGGAACAGGTACAATTATGATTTCTCTCTACTGGTATTTCTTAAGTGATTGAACCAAATGCTGTTGGATGTATATGAAAATTTTTATACCTTCACTCGTGGAATAAGTGATTAACTGCAATGACCTTGTCTGTCTATAAATGTTTTGTTAAATATTACTCCATTTCTTTGATATGATTTGATATGTTGTCTGGAACTTTATAATGATGAGTTGTACCCTCCACGGAATTTTCAGATCACTTCCTGTTTGATGATACTTATAATATTTGTTATACTTACTTAGCATGGAATATTTCATCAATGTTAAATAATTTTATAACAAGTTGCTTAGTCTTTAGTTTTCTATGTTGTGTCTTCTGTACTATTATTTGTCTGTTTATCTTTTTATTTTTAGCCATGGCGTTGTCAGTTTATTTTCATTCTATGAGTTTGACTGTTCCTCTGGTGTCAGGTTTTCGTCTATCCTATGGTAAATACTCTATTCTTGATCTCTAGAGCAGATTGTTACCTCGAAAGACATTGTCAACCTTGGCTTCGCCTCAGTTGACAATGTTTTCTCGAGGTAACAATCTGCTTTATCACCCTCTCAGCTATGTGTTATTTATATAATGTTATATAGTGAGGTAGTAAAGTTGAAATGAAAGAGATCAGAGAATGATTTGAGTGTTCAATTTGCAAATTAATTTCTGCAGACCTGCAAGAATAACTTTTATCGTACTTATTTTGAAAAATATTGATGGTTTTTGTCTCACCTTGACAGAGTCCAAAAGCGAGACATAGGTATGCGCAGGGGTTCAAATTAACATTTGGTAGTGGAAGGTCCAGGACCTTTGACACTCCAAACTGAAAAGTCCACAACCTAAATTCCAGGTCCTACTTTTACTTGAAATATTTCCTAACATAGTAAGATACAAATAACAAAATTAATGTGCTGTTGGTGTTAGGTCAACTTGTTTCATTGTCAAAGTCACTGTTGTATAAAATATTTAATAACAATTTAAATTGTCTTGTATATTACAAATTCAGATAATCTTTTTTTTTGTTACTGAGGAGGGTGTCACCATGGGTGGGTGTGTTGTCTCAACTATTGGTAATTTATTACTACTTATACCATTCTATAAAACAGTTCAAATTCAAAGCTGTTTAAGCAGAGACATATATACATGTGTATATATGTCTCTGGTTAAAGTGTAGCATATCTAGTTGCACTATTATAATGCATTAGTTCCTCTGTGAAAATAAGATAAGAAACTTCCAGATTTGTACTGGCCCTTCAAAATTGAGAAGACATTACCTCTTGGAATTGTAGTAATACGTTTACACTATACAAAAATCTACATGTAATATCAATATTTATTAATGACAAAGAAAGTTACTGTCACATTTTTTTTGGATTTTGAGATGAAAATTTATGAACTAAAAGTAATTTTGAGTTTCTGTAAAAAAAAATATTTCCTGCTTTTTCTTACTTTTCAATATATCTTTTGGTTTTCAATTCTAGTTTTTGTATTTTATCATCATAGATGTATTTTGTCAACTGCCTGGAATTATTATTTTTTCATTGTATTTGATCGGCAAACCCCGAATTATTTTATCCACTCTGGAATCAAATCCGTTTTTTTTTATTTTCTTCATTTCCGGTTTATGGCATCCGATGTTTTTCAATGATGTTTTGTCAGTCAGATACGATTTTACTGGGATTTACACATTACTAGTTGGCAATTTTCGGTATAAAGCTAGGGGTTGAACAAAATGAACATCGCTGTCATGAATAATAATGATGAAAATAAATTTTGAGATCGTTTGGAAATTTTTGTTTACAAAGGTCGGCAAAGTTTATTTTTATTTTCTTTCAAACCGAAGGTCCGTCGGGCGTAGCTTGTAACCAAAACGAGAGTCTGACTGCAAAAATGGAAGGTCGCAGACCTCGGACCACCGCAAATTTGAACCCCTGGGTATGCTGTTTCCAGCGTCAACGGCAGCGGTGTCAACAATGTATTAGTTTGTAATTAGGTCAGTTTGTGAGGAACCACTAGTGGAAGCTCAGTGATATTTGGTATGCATATGTATTTGCATTGACACATCTAATTTCCATGGAGATTATTTGGCTCTGCCCTCAGTCATGGTCTATTGACTTTGAAACTTTTGCTTAGTTTACATGTATTAGTTTTTCGATTAGGTCAGTTTATGGGGAATGACTAGTGGTAGGTCAATGATATTTGGTATGCAGTTGTATTAGCATTGGCACATCTCATTTCCAAGGAGATTATCAGGCCTAACCCCCTCCATCATAGTCTATTGACTTTGAAAGATTTCCTTAGTTTACATGTATTAGTTTGTGATTAGGTCAGTTTTTGAGGTACCACCAGTGGAGGTCAATAATATTTGGTATGCAGTTGTATTAGCATTAGTACATCTCATTTCCAAGGAGATTATTTTGCCCTGCCCCCTCAGTCATGGTCTATTGACTTTGAAACTTTTGCTTAGCTTACATGTATAAGTTTGTGATTAGGCCAGTTTTTGGGGAACCGCTAGTGATAGGTCAATGATATTTGGAATGCAATAAACCACTTCACCTGAAAAGTTCGTCAATTTTGTGAGCCTTTGTGACGTCATTTACCAGATAGAGGGGATCGCCTGTATCCCTGCTCTATTAAAGTTTATCAAGCGTCTTTGTGATCGTCAATCTGCAGGATAAACTAGAAATAATATTTGTTCCATAAGTACTAAATCACAATTCCCTATTGATAGCTGTGCTGAATATCAATTATAAGAATTTAATTTGCCGAATAATTCGTGCAATATTGCATTATCATTTTTTCAACCAATCGCTCAACATAGACACGAAAGTGACGTGGCCCCTTAACGCACGAATGATGTTCACTAAAACCAAAGTTTTTGACGGAAATGCAACGAACTCGAAAGTTGTCTATTGTATTAGCATTGCACCATTTCATTTCCACGGAGATTGTTTGACCTGGACCTTCAATCATGGTTCATTGACTTTGAATAAATTGCATAACTTACGTGTTTAAGTATTGCTATTTTAATTTCAACATTTGCATTTTACTATCAAAGTGACAAAAAAAGCGAGAAATATGTCTGTGGTAACAGTTTTTAAGGTTTTGTTTTATTTGGAACAAAAGTTGAGTGAAATTCTTCTCAAATTGTGTAGTACAGAAAAGTAACTGTAACTCACTTTTTAATTTTATGGAAGTTTGAATGATTTTATGATGTTTGAAAATGATTTTAATTTCAGGGAAAAGTTATGGTAAGATAGTAGATTGGATGGATGCAAGAGGAGAGGAGATTTCATTATGGCAGGCTATGGTAGATAGACCTAATTTCTGGATAGATGGCGCTCTTGTTCTCAGATCTACCATGAGTAAAAGGAAGTGACATCACAACATAATATCCAATCATAATTGATGGTGCTAAGCATGCTCAGTTGATCCAGTTGTCAGATGGACATGGGGTGTAGATGTTTTAACCTGATTCAAGATGGTGGAGAGGACATTGGTGAAGATAATCAGACAAAGCAATATAATTTAATTGTTGAAAGACTTGGATAGATGAAATGGCTAGTTAAAATTGTTTATAAAGAAGCTGCCAATAAATTGCATATGTTGTAATTTTCAATTTTCCAAGAAAAGTTGTTGATACTATATATTTAAACGTTTTGTCTTTCGAGAGTATAAACTATAAATACATTCATATTGAATAACAAGATTTCTGTAGTTTAAGCCTTCAAACAAAACTCTCTGCCTATGAATATTTAATGAGATCAAAATGATCTAAGCTTACTAAATTATCTAACAAAAAGTTAATGTAGTATGTTGTCAAGATAAAGTGTTGGAAACAAATTGCTTAAAGCTTCAATATTCCAAATACCTCATATATCATTGTGCAATTAGGATTTTGTTATATGTTGCATTTTATACTTGCTTGGGTTTATTTATACTTTGAAAAAGTGTCAGTTGGTGAGGAAATATCAATCAATTTAAATGTCTATATAGGCCAACTAAACTTAATGTATAGATTTTCATCAATTTTAATAAAATTATTTTTGAACATAATTTTTCATTTTACAATTTCAACATCCTAATCAATAATAGAAGTTTCAGTGTGTGCTGTGATTCTTGGTTCCACATTTTAGGACACTGGTGGGATCTTTTATAGCTTTAATCACTTACTAAAGCCACAACTCTGATGATGAAAATCATGCAAACAAGTGACAGTTAAAATGTAAATACACATGTGATTAGTTCAAGAAATCTTAATGAAAGAAAAGTAAAAATAATTGAGGTGTATTTTGCTGCAAATTAAATCAATTGTCATTGTATACAATTTTATATGCTGTAAAGACACATCCATCCTTAACAAAATGACTGATAATTATCCTAATGTCACCAGATGATTGCACACAATCTTTTGAAGTAGAAATAAGTCCTTATCTGTTTCATTAAACTTGCATTTATGATATTAAAATAAAACAGGGTTTCTATTTCTTGATAAGATATTTTGATGTCCAATCTAAGTGGTCTCATAATAAGTTTCTGGACACTTGGTCTCATTTACATTTTGGCCATCAACTCTCTCTACAGAAAAAAAATATTTAAGAGTATTTTCCATCAAGCTGGCATAGCATTTATTAAAAGAAATGGTTCCAATTTTTCTTATAGCACATGATCATGAATGCTTAATTTTGAATGATGCACATTATGGTAAAGCCCCAAAGTGGAACAGCCCAAACTGTAACAGTCAAATAAGAGCTTAGCCTGTGCATCAATTCAACAATTTGGCATTTTAGTGAGTGTCACTATTGGTTTTAATGTAGTGAATGAAAAATTAGATTCTTTATCAGACGTACAGTGTTTTAACAGTATTAAAATCATTATTTTCAATTGAATTAAAAATTAATATTTTATTAACTTCCTGTCCTAAAATGTCATAACATTAAAATCAAAGAGAATATTATTCTGAAATAAAGTTAACATAGCTAAAATGAGCAATTTTTCCGCATTTCAACAACATTCATAAATCTAGGTATGGCTTTTAGAGCATTAGTACACCAGTATCTTAGAGTTAACAGTGATTAAATGAATTGAATGGCTGAGTTAGTGATGTATTTAAATTATTTGTTATGATTTTTTGTAAAGAAGTTTAGGTATTTAGATTACTTCCAAAGAAGTATAGAGTTGAAGATTACTACCAAAGAAGTATAAAGTTTAATATTACTTCTTATGAGTTGAAGGTTGCTCAACAGAATGTGATATTATTGTAGATAGTGTATATAAACATATTGTATATTTGTTATATGAATCAAAAATTCTATTCTAACTGTGGTAATCATTGTGATAAAGGAACATAACTTATACAAAAAACTAGATACAAGAAATAAAGATAAATGTGAGCTTTGTTGCTTTTGACATAGATGTTATTTCAATGGTTGTGAAAGAGCTATGCTAAACTGAAAGAAGGGGTAAATAAGGGGACAAGGGTAAACTATATGATAGGGTGGTTTGAAAATTTTGGGAAAAGGGGATCAGTCAAGTTAAGGGTATACCAGGATATATTGTACTCTTTGTTGCAATTAAATGTTGATAAATGATCACTTTACAGAAAAATAATATCTAATGTAAAAATCAAATCTTTTTTCATAGTCCTTATAGTGTTTTATTTCCCTCAATGCATATCCTTCCGTTATTCACAAATTATCTCCCTTGAAAAATGTGTTTCTAATTTTCCTAGGAATGTGATGAGAAATCAAATAAGCATGACAATTAACTATTATTTAAGAATCAAGGAATCATTCCTCACAGACACAAAATATTCAAATTAAACTTACTGCACATGTGGAGAGCCGAATCCTTAGTTCTAGTGGGAAAACTGGCTGGCAAGAATAAAACAAGGCTGATATTTTTGAATGAAAGAAAGATAAGCAAATGGGAAGAGTATTTCACGAACTTCCATTATAATGATATTTTTTTCATGCATGTTAGTTAATTTTAGTCATGGAAAAATAAAAAAATTAGATGTTCATTTTACAGATCAAATATTTCTTTAATTTTGTTGATGATATTCATTTTTTGTGGGAAACGTAAGAGTACCCAAATTGCACTGAGTACCGAAATTGCACCTATTTAGCACAAATAGCAGCGGAAGTCTTACAAGTTTTCTTAGAGACTAAACGATCTGTATTTTTATGATTTGACAATATGCACATCTTTCAACATAGTTAAATGTATTGGAATATACACAAAACATTCACAGTATATATCAAAGATGAAGTATCCACTGGAAAAGTAAAATCTACGGAAACGTTGCCATGCGACGTCCACAAAAAGTCAACTTTTAAAAATTAGCAATTAAAATATGTATCCATTTTATAAAAATTAATAGTAAGCATGGACCATTATCCAATTGTTCTAAATATTTGGAGAAATAAAACAAAACATCAGTTATTCGATGTTTACGGATGTGAATTTAAGCATGGATGCAATTTGGGTACTTCTCATTATTGAACAACATTTTTCTATGATTCAGTATGAATTCAAAATTGAATTGGCAGAACTATATAGTAAATAAGAATACATCTACAAAATAAACACATAATGGAAACTTTTGTCTGTATCATAAATAAAAGTAGGTGAAAAAACGTCAAATAAGGTGCAATTTGGGTACCCTCGCATTAATCTTTTTTTTTTTAATTACAAATTGTTTATTACAACTATGAAAATAAATTGTAGTCATTTACATAACGGATAAATTAGAGCACACTATTATGTTAGTAATTGAAATAAATCCAGTATTTCACTTTGAAATGTACTTTCATATAATATTGAATATGCATTTGTAATGATTTTATTCATAGTTCAAGTATACATATTCAATTCTGTTATATTTTATTTCCAGAAATCCAGCAATTGTTTTGTTTACATTTAAATTTATAATGCAATCTTTATACACAATGTTCTATTAAATAAAATACTCATGCTTTTTTATTGTTTTTGATTTCCTAGTTATCTATTTAAGGTAGGATACCTTTGAAAAATGAGAATATCACTTTATAAATTTGGTGCAACTGAAGCGCTTCTCTAAATTTACCTTCATCAGGAGAGCCAAGGATGAATAAGTTCTTGAATACGTGAGATGTTATATGACATATTTAAAGGAATAGCCAAATCCATCTAAGGTCAACTTTAATTCAATGAATGCCAATTTTCAAAGATTTTGCGGTTATTCAAAACAAAGTTTGATCACTTCTGTTAATTCCGAATTATGAACCTTTTTTTTTTTTTTTTTTTTACTCTCCTCCTTATTCAAAACTTAATGGTTTTCCAGCATTTTTAGAAGCCAAGTTGCCAGTTCTATAAAAGTAAAATATAATGAGTTGTATTACTAGTAGTTGGCTGGGATATTATCTTAAGTTTGATCATCGGTATATATTTCCTCAGATAGAATTTTCTTATACTTTGCTAAAATGAAGATTTGACTATGCTTTTTTCAAAAATATAATAAAAAGTATCGGTCACCGTGATACTTTTCAAGCTACAAGTCGTGCAAAATTGCCCAAATTTGGTTAGATTGTTCATGAAAAAACTCATTTTTGTGAATAAAAAGAAATCTATGAGGTAGAATTTTTAAATAAAATATGAGAAGATAGGTTTTATAGTATGCTTTAAGAAAATAAAAAGAAAAATTGTTGTCACCGAACTTGTTTCCTTGCTACAATTAAAAAATGAAAATTTCACTATCATTCCAGTATAAATTTTTTACTATAAGAGTGATCTCCCCTTAAATGGCTAAGTTAAAAAAAATTGATTCTAAAAACACAAATATTTGGTATTTGTTTAAATATTTTGGATAATGCAATAAATCACTTATTTTTCTTTACACAAATAAACAGTTTTGCACATTAATTGCAAATCTGTCACAAAATTTTCAGAACTAGACCGATTGTCTACTGCTATTGTACAATCCAAGATGGTGGTATACAGTGACTCTACCTTAAACACTTTATCAAGCCTAAATCAAAATTTACAGGTCATTGGCAACTTGGACTGCTTATGTTGTTCCATTCATTTTCTGAATTCCTCTTGTATATCCTATTGTATCTACTTGAAACAAGGTTCACTGTTACATCCTAAAATGGTGATGAGCATGTGGGAACATTCGTCAAGTTGAAATTTTTATTGTTGTGCCCCTTAGAACTGCACCTTGTCCTTGTCATTGAAGTTGCTCTTACTTGAGTTACTAGAAGTAAACCGTGATGACACTTTATTTAGATATTTGTGAGTACAGCAGAGTTATTCTTTATATATATCTTAATTTTAGTTTACATGAAAATCCCAGTATATAAAATATGCTCATGATTGAAACAACCATCGTTTGTGTTTTTCAAAGACCTTTGATTCATGGAAATTGAATTTTCCTACCAATCTATAATATTTGTTAAACTGGGTAGATGGGAAGGGAGATGAGACTAATATCATTAGAAGTAGGCACAAAATTAAAACCGAAGGTAATGACAGAAAGGATATTCAGAAATCATTTTGCTTTCCGATTAATTCCCAAATAACCCCAAATGAATAATCCAAATGGGGGATAATAAACTACAGTTGCATACTACCTTTAGGTTAGATCGCTTGGAAAACACTGTATGGATTGTTACCAAACCATCACGTTTGTCATTGGTGTATTTACTAGACTTATTCCTTGACCAGCAAATATGACCGCTATTACTACAAATGGAACAGTTTTGAATTATATTTCAAAAACTGAGAGCTGTTAACAAATTAATTACAATTTATCAGCAGATCACCTATTTACCGTGAAATTTTCAGAGTAATCGGACACTAATTTTTGTGTTATTACCCAAGAGATGTCCATTTTAGGCTATTTTTTGGCTATTATCTTGAAAACTATACAAGATAGACAGAAAGTATAAATTTCAAAATGATAGGCTAGACAAGGTTTATAAATACATGAGAATCGCCAGTTAACTCCTTGTAGGAGTTTATCTAAAAATTAAAATAAAGGTGGATTCAAGTTTGACGCAGTTTGAATTATCTGACGTATGAAAAAACGCTGAAACCTCGTCTCATATCCACATTTGAACAACAATCCTCATTTTCCTCAAAACATTCATCGAAAATGAATAAAACAATTATTTGCATACATATATTACTGGAAAGGATACAAGCACTAGCTTTTGCTGCATATATAATCGTCACCTAAAACAGGGACAGTATATACTAACTAGTATAGAAAGTCCCTGCCTAAAATGATTGAAACAAAAACATGATTTGCCGATAGAGGATTGTCAAATGATAACAAATCATAAGATAAAGTGAGACAACTTCAGATTGGTGGAAATGGGGAATAAGAATGCACTTTATAGAAAGTACGAACGAACAATACTTGACTTTGACAGTTTCAAAGAATCAACTGATACTAAAGATGTGGTAAATTTCTGCCCTTTACGGACAACGAGAAAGCAGAAAATTTCTAAACGCTTATACGCAACTTAATAAATTGCAATTTTAGGTACTCATGGTTACTGTCATTTCATTTAGGGAGAAAAGGGGTGGGGTGCTTGTGTTGATGATTTATTGTGTCATTAGACTAAATCCATATTTTAATTTTAAAGTAAATGTTTGGACGTAATTTTCCAATTTTTCGTTTATTTTTTTAGACTAAAAATAAAAACCATTGACGTATTTGATAAAAGGCATTTGGTTAAATTTAGAAGCGGTACATTTAAATTTCTCAATAGTGCATATTAATCTCACAAATTTATATCCAAACAGGAAGAATTTCACTATGGGGAAAAACCTTTAAATTTCCATTTACGAATTAGAAATAAGCACATGACCAATTCAATATGGATGTGTGTTGTGTCATGACGGTGAAAACAATATTCTGTTCTTATAAAAGCTGACGGAAATGGATAGCGAAAAAGAAACTGATGTTGATTTTACTATTCAAGCTTTGGATGAAACTGCGAAATGTGCTGTCGAATTCAAAAAGTTGTTACGCTTACTAAATGCCCGAATAAGGAATTTAGAAGATGGCAGATCTGAAGAGGCACCCATAATTGAACAGAAGCTGGATTATGTTTCTGAAAGAATAGAGGGAACGACAGTTCATGTACATGAAGTCACAATTCTTGCCACAGAATTACAAAATAACATGCAAAAGTTGAACTTTGTCATTCAACCACCGAATATAAGAGAGAAAAAAGGAAGTAAGTATTTTTTTTTTTTTTTTTTATGAATCTATACATGCAGTTAACTCTATAAGTCAGGATCAAATAAGAGTACTGATCACTTCACAAACTGGGCAAGTTGAAAAGAAAGCGAACTTTGTTCATGGATATCTGTATATATAGTGAATACATGTTACAACAGCATTTTGAAAAAAAAAATGTTTAATACGAATGAAAGGTTATAGGACAAACAACAATGAGATAGCAACCAAACGAAATAAATTGCCAAAAGACATTTCGAGGTCAGTACAAAGTTTTCAACAATAAATAGATGTCCATTTAATTTGCCAAGCACTAAGTCTATACGTGAGAACAAATTAGACGTTAATCATCAAGGATCTGACACCAACGTCAAGTTTCCCAAATAGCAAAAAAGGGAAATTATTATATAACAACACAACCATTAACGAGGTTCCCGACATGGGAAAGGTACATTAGCATGACACGGCCCATGACCAGTTTAAATCTTGAATATCTACATGGTCTAGCGAACAGTTTAAAAATAAAACAATACAATATGACACAATATTGGTTAGAACGAATGGACTACGCTTAGATTTCTTTGGGAAGGGGACTTGTTTTATTTTAAACTTAAAACGTCATTACATAGGAACTAAGTAGAAAAACTACTATCGAAAAACAAAAGTCACAAACTACCAATCTAAAAGTACTCGCAGTTACTGAAATTGAAAGCTAGCTCAAAGCCCCATTTCAACTTATGAGTAAGCCATGTCTTTCCAGACTAAAATAACAATGAGTACATTTTAAATGGAGTGAGTGTAAAATCGTCTTAAGTAGTTTCTAAATCTTAGCTTATTTGGCAAAACTGAAAAAAAAGAAAGAAAAAAATTTCAGTATTGTGAAAAAACACGCCTTTGCAGGTTTGTATTTCACTTTGTATTTTAAGTAAAGGTTGCTATTTTCCGCATTTCCTGTTCATTTGTAAATCGAGGCAATTCAAGACTCAAACACTTTTCATTGAATCAAAAATTACTTATTTATTTCATGTACTTTTCTGCCCACTAAACTGCCTCGTTGGTGACGTGGTTGCTTGCTCGCCACGATTATTGAATGATGTTAAATAATTGACGTCTGCTTATCGTCCAGCGGCAAAAATTATGTGCATTTTCAGGACAATAACAATTAATACAATATGAAAATACCCAGTCTTTTTTGCTAGTTTGACATACTGTTTTGTTATGCATGTACTCAAGCGATGACCGTCTGTTCGAACAATCGTCCATAACTTTCAAAACATATTCCTCAATCTAATACTAGTAGTATATATTAAGGAGTGATTTTTATTTTGGTCTTAAACTTTATAATGTTGAGATGTACCGTGTAAACGATGTTCAGATATGCCGGGTGGTAATTTCTTTGAATGAACACATTTCACCTTCTGAGCATAGGAATTTGTGTAAATGTATAGATACATACAACGAAAGACTTGTGCTTTACACGACATTGCGTGCGTCTTCTTATTTCTTTTTGTTGAATTCAGTTACTATTTGTATTGTTGCTTAATTTGTTAATTTAATATCGATAGGAAGAAGTATTCAAGCAACAGACAGTGGATTTGACAGCACAACTTACAGTGGTACTTCAAAAGTAATCAACAATGGTAAGTGACATAATGTACAACAGAGTGAGATTCTTCAATTATATTTTTTTGTAACTTTCATTTTTTTTTTTGTTATTAAATTTTTTCTTTATTGGTTATTAAGTTATTTTTCGAGTCTTTCATTTGCGATTTAAACTATTTCTACCTTTAGTCGTTATCAGCTGATTGTTAACTTAAAAATCCAATGACTATTTTTAGATTGCATAAATGGAAATTCCCGATACATTTTATTTTGGTTTAGAAAATTTACATATATATATATATATATTATCATAGAGGAACTAAATGTACATCATCCAAACGGCATCAATAAGAAATACTAAGTTTTGTTTTTCACTCATTTTGGAATGTAAATATACACAGTCACGTATATTAGAGTATCGAGTTTTGTTTATATTATGATGTTCGAGATTATGGATTAAAATCAATAGACTAAAACTTACCTGTATTACTGATCTATTCTTAACCTACAATCAGTATTATTAAAATCATTGACACCGACGAAGGTTATTTGTTAAGCCGAAATATTTGTCAACACGATTTAATAACAACATCTTCGTATAATACCATCTTATATTAGTAGCGTTGTGCAAATTTTTAGACTTATATATTTTTTTCCTTATCTGCACAGTATCGTCTATTCTAGACGATCCGGTACATAGTAAATTTGCTGGTTGGTCCTTTTATAGACTTATATATATATATATATATATATATATATATATATATATATATATATTTAGGACATTAATAATAGGGTAGAAAAGTGTACCGTATCCCATTGAAAAATTAAAAACTCGACCATATGTTTTCTCTGAAGGAAAGGTGCCTTTATATGTAATATATAAGTTATTATCCTGGGTAGAATATTGCATGCAGTAAATAAATGTACTGCTTTGTACCAGACCGAACGCCAAATCAAATTTTTAACGTACTAGCTGTATGTAACTAGTTGCACCTACTTATCAGTTTCGCAACTGATCAGGCTTTGATCGCGCTCATACAATTGCACCACCTGCTTTTCAGAGAATCATTATATTAAACATAAATATTCCAATTTCATGTATTTTAGTTTGATCAGTTTGGGAAGGATCAAACTCAAGACATTCAAAGCGGCATGCTGCCACAAGACGTCTGCGACGGTTCTCACGACATTCGAGGCGGCATGCTGCCGCAAGACGACTGCGACGGTTAAGCAATTAAAGAACTGTTAATCGATTTATCATCGGCATATTTCGTTTTAAGGCACACCAAATACTAATGAAGTTTTCGTCAGAAGATTTTTACCTCCCTTTGCATGCGTGTAAATGACCGACATGTTACTGTTAATCATTTTAAGCACACCTGACCCAAGGGCCAAGTGAGCCTTTCTCGTCACTTGGCGTCCTTTGTCCGTCGTCGTCGTCCGTTAACTTTTACAAACATCTTCTCCTCTGAAACTACTGGACGAAATTTAACCAAACTTGGCAACAATCATTATTAGGGTATCTAGTTTAATAAATGTGTCCGGAGACGCCGCCTGCCAACCAAGATGTCCGACATGGCTTAAAATAGAACATGGGGGTAAAATGCAAGTTTTGTCTTCTATTTGACTGTTACAAATAGAGAAAATCTGACAGGGCAAAATGTTCAGAATGTTGAGCTTTGCCAATTGTCCATTTACGTCAAAACTGACAGGCCGACTTCTTATAGGAGTTATTGCCCTTAAATGACAAAGTAAGTTCTCTTTTTTCTTCATTTTTGCCTATTATCTTGAAAACTATAATAGATAGAAACTTTAAAATGCAAAATTGCCCAGCAAGACAAGTTTTACAAATAAGTCAGCATTTTCGAAATCGTCAGTTGACTCCTTATTAAAGTTATTGCACTTTGATAACGATTTTTACCATTTTTTTGTGTTTTTGCTTTATATCTTAAAAGTCATAATAGATAGACAAAAACTTAAATATGCAAAAACGATCAGCAAGACAAGATCTACAATAAAGATAACTCCTTATTGGAGTAATTACCCTTTAATTGGTTTTTTCTTATGCGTTTTGCCTTATATGATGAAAATTATAATCGATAAATATATACTTTAAATAACAAAAACGATCAGTAAGGCAAGATCTATCAAAAAGTCAAATTTTGCCGATATAGTTAGTAGACTATCACTCTTTATAGGAGTGATTGCCCTTAAATAATGATTTTTACCCTCTTTGGTGTTTTAAGCAAAAACTAAAGAAGATAGAGAAAACTAAACAGACCAAACAACATGAATAATCAACAATACAAGATCAATAAAAAAGAGATTTTTGTCATAAATTCCATTCTCATCTACAAAAATGGAGAGTGTCCTTTGTTGAATATGCACTTAGACCAAGGTAAGCGACAGAGGCTCTTTAGAACCTCTAGTTTTTCTTCAGTAGTATAATATTGCTCTGTTTGAATCTCATTATTGCAATGTTATTATTAACAATAGACTTTCCGTTCAATTCAAGCATTTCCTACGTCTTAGATTCCATAATGATGATCATGACAAAAATACTAAAGTGTTTACATTTGATACGATAATAAGTTTGCCATTACTGAAACTCATGAACTTTCTACTGAAGATTGAATGCAAGAAGAAACCCTTTCAGTTTTTTTTTTCTTTTCATGATTTTTTTTTTTTTTTATTTCTTCGAAATGTTTTCGGAAGTTTTTTAAGACCGAATAGACATTTTGGATTAATTTGAATATGTACATTATGCTTACTTTTGTTGATCGGCTTCCTTGGAAAGTGATTATTTGTCCTATTTGGGATGATAACTGTGATAGCTCCCTCTTACAAAGCTGACTTCTTATATGGTTTGATCATTCTTTTTCGGACCCTTTTGGTCAAAAGCTCCTAACGTTTCTTGTACATATTTATACATCCCTGGATTTCAAATGTTTAGGGTTGTGCGTTCCTGTGAATGTAAACCTAGAAAATGCTTCGGACGTAAGAAATTTATAAAAGGTTATATCCATTTCATAACTCTATTTTCTGCTAAACTACATTATTTTGATACAAAGGCAGTCAGTCATCTTTCATGGACATTGATGCCAATGAGTAGTATATATTTGCGAAATATAACAGATGTCTTATTTAACAAAATTTTGGAAATAATTGGTCTTGCAGATAGTTGTTTTAGGTCCAGCCTTGTTTTTTTTTCGATTGGGGCCATGTTTTAAAGACTACCTTCTAAATCAGAATTCTTAAAGAGAATCATAAATATATCAATCATTCCAGGTTTTATAGAAATCGGTCTTTCGTAGTATTTAGACTATTTTATTGTTGTTTTTTATCTTATTTTAATTTTTTTGGCGGATGTCATATACCACCATTATTGTCGACAAAGTACCGAGTAAAGTAAAAACTAATGCATGCCCTTTCGGTGAGGTGAGCTAAAACTTTGTTTATACGATGACAAGGTCCTAAATAACCATTTAAAATAAATATACTTATGAATCTACATTGAGTATACAAAACACAAAAGAGAAAACTAAAAACCAAGAACGCAAACCCCATCCGTGATGATTTCAGGTAATCCGGAAGGGTAAACTAATCATGCTTCACATGTGATATCCGTCGAGTTACTCATGTAAGTATAAATCAGTGATAAGTCCAATTATGTCACATATGAGGAAAAGAGAACGGGATTGTTGTTACGACAATTGGAACATCTGTGAAATGGACATTTCATAACGGACAACCAACTCGTTATGGCGTCCTGAAAATTTTCGAAGGGATGACTTCAACTTCATCACTTGAAACCCTTGGTTTTATATCTTCATTGTATTAAGCAGCAACCATCTATCAAGGAAATCGTGATAGGAAATGCAACATCTAGGCTATCGTATCAATTATGAGATATATACTACATATGAAAGCTCTGCTGGAATGTTTCTACATTGAAACGGAAAGTTCACGATTGGGAAGCTGACATCATCTCTTGTCGTAAAGTTTTGTTCTTAACCGACCCTCATTGTCAAATTCTAGATGTTAGTCGAGAGACAGACTTAGCTGTATCATTTGTATCCTTTATTTCAAGGTCAATAGATATTTATGTCCAACATAGTCACCAAACTTTATAAAGCTGAACGTGAAGTTAAAGCATAGCGCAAGTTTCTTTTGATTCTTCCCAATAAACCCTTTTATGAAGCATGCCCCATGTGAATAAAGGAACAAGTTGGCAAGAAGAGGGACACAATAAGTTCCCATAGGAATGCCGATTGTTTGTTGAAAAATGGTCTTCCAAATGTAACAAATATGTTGTCAATAAAAAGTCATTTTGGATTAATTTGAATATGTACATTATGCTTACTTTTGTTGATCGGCTTCCTTGGAAAGTGATTATTTGTCCTATTTGGGATGATAACTGTGATAGCTCCCTCTTACAAAGCTGACCTCTTATATGGTTTGACCATTCTTTTTCGGACCCTTTTGGTCAAAAGCTCCTAACGTTTCTTGTACATATTTATACATCCCTGGATTTCAAATGTTTAGGGTTGTGCGTTCCTGTGAATGTAAACCTAGAAAATGCTTCGGATGTAAGAAATTTATAAAAGGTTATATCCATTTCATAACTCTATTTTCTGCTAAACTACATTATTTTGATACAAAGGCAGTCAGTCATCTTTCATGGACATTGATGCCAATGAGTAGTATATATTTGCGAAATATAACAGATGTCTTATTTAACAAAATTTTGGAAATAATTGGTCTTGCAGATAGTTGTTTTAGGTCCAACCTTGTTTTTTTTTCGATTGGGCCAAGCATCTTGATGTTGGCAGTTTGAGACCATATTTTGTTTGAATTAGAGTAAATATTTTTAAACAGTATGATTTGTCCCTCCCTAAAACAAGACATTTGTGTCTACGTTGCCCATTCTTTTATATGAAACAAAGTACGACCATTTTTTTCAATTTGTTTGGACGATTGGATGACTTTTTTTTTGTATACTTTTGCAAGAGGAAAGAGACTTACATTGTATGTACTTTAACAGATTGTTGAAATTTTTAAGTGTCCACATCTGATTCACACCTCCTCTAGAGTAGATAATTTGACAAAAGCTTTGAAACCGGCTTTGATTGCAGATAAAAAGAAGGATTGAATATTAATACCACATCCACATGTTTGCTGTCTGATTGTGAATCAACGAATGCCGGCGGAACGTTAAAAGCAATTCACCTTCGCCACACTTCTCTGTGTGCTATTTTAGTTATGTTAATTTGTTATATTTGTTTTAGATGTCGTAAGTGGAATACAAGATACAAACCCACCAGGAAATCAAAAACACTCTTGTTCATCCCTTTTACTTGAGGCAAGTTTTTAGTTTCATTTTCTTTTTTAGTCACAATGGTAACATATTTAGTAAAAACAAAAGTGTAATTTGACTTTTTTTCTGGAATGATATACATCTGGTACGCTCGCGCCCAACATTTTGACGACTAAAATTAAAACGACACAAGCACTAAACATCAACGATCAAATAAAGAACACACAAAGCCGTACAATCGCGCGTGTATTGTGAACTCTGTCCGGAGAAATTGTGATCGTAGCTTCAGTACAATTAGAAATCTTTCTAGGTGTTTCAGTTTGAATCTTTCCTGCTAAGTGTATCATTTCTATCATACAAATACAAAAGAAACTTATCTAAATATAAAGCGTGGAATTTAATTTAATGTATGTATATTTTTTTAGTTGTTCAAACATATGGGTTATTTCTGGTATCTTTGATGATTTTTTTTCTACCCGTGAGTTTTATGTTGATTTTTTCTAATTTATCATTAACCTTGAATTGTTTTAACGTATTGCATATACTGTGTCATATTATTCTTTTCCAGGCAGTTGGCGGAACCTATCCTATCACACAAGATAACAAATTTTCCGAATGCTGAAGAACAGTCACAAGTGTAGGCTTTAATGTTGTACAGTACACACTTATTCTATCTTCTTATTTTGTCATGCATTATTCAATCTATAATGTGCAATCTGTTCATATTCAGGTTTCTCGTCTATGTTTGTATTTATCTATATCTTAAAGTCATATGAAACGAGTTTCAAAAATTTTTAATGTTCATAAAATTATTGATCCAATGCATGCATATAAATTATACTAAACTAAATCCTATATGCACGTCTATAACGTATAATCGACATATAATATTTCAATCGGTGATTGTTGATCGCAAGTTCATTAACTTTCGAGTTTGTTGCCGAAATGTACCGGATCTTGACATTGATAAACAATCAACACAGAAGCACGTGGAGCATGTAAAAAATAAGTGAATTGAAAGAGCGCTGTTAATTTTTTTTTATATTTTCTATGCGTTTTAATAACTGTTGTTAAATGATTTTGTGTATTTAATTTGTTCTTGAAGAATCAATTAATACTATTTACTTTCCAATGCACGTTTATTTACATTCTGTCATCACGCTTTTCCCTCGCACTTGCGCTGTGCGTTGGCTGAAGTTCTAACGAGAGGTCTCGCAGTTAAAGTCACTGTATACGGGAAAATATCGACGATTTAGTATACGGGAAGACAAAATTCAATAGCAGTACGTTTCTGAAGATTTCGATAAGATAATGGATTGTGTTTCACAAGAAAGTTCATGCACACTTGTTTTATAATACAACTTAGCCATTCAAGTATATAAAAGATATCCAACTTTTTTTTAAATTTGAAGTTTCATATGATTTTAATGGTGTTGTTCGTTAGTGATTTTGATAGTCGAGTTGATAACAGATCTGTGATAGCTTCTGTTTAATTTATTCACCACCTTACTGGATTTGGGACGAATTGGTGCATACAGGACTATGGCAACCAGCAATCTTTAATAATGCATTTTTTATATTACAATAAGATCCTCTTGTCACTATCGAAAATATTCAGTCCAAAATTGACTCAAGAAAACTTTGAACAAGTAAAATTGGTAAAATTCATCTGTTGTCATCATCAAAGTTTTCAGGGTATTGGTCAAAGAAAAGATGAGAATTCAAGGTTAACGAAAAGTAAAGTGTCTCTAAAATAACTTCTCACAGATTGATTGCTTTGCTATTTAACTACTATATCTTCTGTGTAATTCTATTTTAAGGAGGCCAATTCGTGCAGGTTTTCTTTATGGCAAATAAGAATTCGAACATTTTTCTTTACGGCAGATGAATCTTACCAGTCTTTGTTCTCAACCAATTCAAACCATGCCATTTGTCCATAACGATTTTCTTTTAGCTTTGCTGGATGTTTCTGAATATTCAGCTAATCATTTCTCACCAGTTATACAATATTTTTCATTCCTCAACTCAACTCTGATTGGTTATTTCTCATCAAGTGAATAATTCATCAACAATGTTTCTTATCTTATTTTGACAAAATTGAACCAAATTGGCTGCTAAAGGCGAATTATTATTTCACTATTTCACTTTCATTTATTATTGAACAAAAAAAAAATCATATTTTATTTTTTTTATATCTCGCAGCTAATGTCCCTTTAAAGGCTTTGCAATTGTTTGCTTTCCATATCACATTATTATGGTGTTGTAAGTAAGCCTTTCATACAAATATGTAGTATATTGCCTGGATGTGATTATTCATTATGCTAATGCATCGCCAGTAAACTTTATTTGCGACCATCAAATCACCAATTGATGCCGTCGGAGCTTAAAATACAATATTGTTATCTCCATTCTAATGAAACTGACAGAAAACAACGCCAAATCATACATTTAAAATCTGTCATACGTCGTCTGCGCTTGCGCGTACGTTTTCATAGCATAAATTGTGATTTGATGCCATGAAAATCACTGACGTTATCCAATCAAAATGAACGTTACAAACGATGTTGTATTAGAACTATAAATAAACTGCTTACGAAACTTTCCATTGTTCAAAATATTAGGATTTTCTACCCCAGGAATAGATAACCTTGGCTGTATTTACAAAACCTTTCGCGATTTTGGTTTCTGAATGCTCTTCAACTTCATACTTTATTTGGCCTTTTAACTTTTTTGGATTAGAGCGTCACTGATGAGTCTTTAGTAGACGAAACGCGCGTCTGGTGTACAAAAATATAAGCCTGGTATCTTTGATGAGTTTTTTTCCTTAAGGCACTTATAATTGTTGTTTTTCTTATCACATTATTATGGGTTGTAAGCCTTTCATTCAAATGTGTAGTCTATTGCCTAGCTTTGAGTGTTGCTATGCCTCTGTTATTAAAATTATATAATTATGGGAACGAGGAACTACCGCTAGTGTATTTGCTTGAAAAATAGAAAAAAGAAATTTAAAGAGTTACTACTTTAAGCGAGGGAAGTTATGAGTATCCCTTATTGGGGATATGTACTTAGTGAATTTCATTCAACTGTTGACATAAACGCTGCAGTTAATTAAAATAGTTTGCAGATTTTTAAACGTGATTTTTTCCCGTTTGTATCTTGACCATTCGTTAGTCTACAGGCATACGGTTGCATTTGATAAATTAGCAAAATGTTGAGCAATGTTTCTTGTTGCTTTTCATTTTGTTTTGTATACTTTATAAGGCTTGATATTTCTTCCTCTTTTTCTTAATTGATATTAATAGAAGAAGTATTCGATTTTTCACATCAGTGCCTATTTTCTTCATTTGAAAATGAAATGAAGCTTCCCGATTTTTCATGACTACTTGTCCTATTTCTTAGTCATCAAATGTGCTACACAGGAATAAACATGCTTCATCAATAAGAAAATGTTTTGACATTTCCACGTTTGTATTAGTTATCTTATTTCTCTCACAAATAATAGGTCACATGTTTACACTTATGAAATGACAAAAGATCTGTGTTTTTTTTTACAAAAAGATCCATTCATAATGCAGAAAGAATCTTTTACAGAGCAACATGAGGGCAATAGAAACATTAAGTACTATTATTATGATTCAATACATTGGTGTCAAATTCTTTATATATTTATATACATTTTTATTTTACTACTGTACATGTAATTTGTTTAATTTCAAAACTTTAATGATTGAATGATTTCATTTATGTGTTAATCTGCACATTGTCTATTGTTTATTGTTATATGTTTAATTTTTCTTTTTATGTTTTTAATTTTGATTTGCATTTTCTCAGTTTATCGATGACTTAAGTAATATAGTGTAGTATGAGTGTTGTCAGCTAAATATACCCAAATTTGTATCAAATATATGTTTATTCTTGACTTTCCATAGCTGTTATTGTCGTAGGAATTATAATATTAAGTGGTAAAGAAATTAATTATTATAGAAAAAGTCCCAAACTTTCATTTCACATGACTGAGTATTGTTTGCATTACGCCGCATCAGCTCAAAAGGCTATATCACGACGAATTTATATTACATGCTTTTCATCTAGTATGAAAGGTTAAAAATTGGAAAATGATCTCATGATCTCTTCACGTAATATGTTTTATAGTACCCTCTATGCAATATGTCTTATAATACCTTCCAAGCAATATGTCTAAGCATTACATTCAAAGATGTCTATGGATGTATACGATGAAAATGAAAATAATACATTGTTAATGTCGTCGATCCGATGCGCTTTTCTGGATTAACCTACATCACGAACGCTCAAAGCCAAGGATATATAAATACCCGAATACACGAGGGCTATAATGCAAAGTAATATGATGAAAAAATGCATCAGTACAAATGAAAACAGAGGACAATATAATTCAATATGGACATAAAAGTTATCTTCAAATTACACTCCATGCTAAAAAAAAATGTTTTGAGCTGATTTTTGTATCCTTAAAATTTCATAAAAAGTATATTAGGAATTACCAAAAATACTGGATAGTAAATAGACCACACAAACCACCAAAACTCGGCTCCTCTGAAACAGATATATATAGAACAAGGATATACAGTAGAAACAACACATGTTCTAGATAACATGACTTAGCACAGACACATAATGTGGTGTGCTTATTAAAACGTTTTATACATTTTAAAGCTTTCACCTACAATCAACCTACTATTGTACACATAATTACTTTAGAAAGATATATTGTTTTCAGCAAACAAACAACTTATATATCGTCTAAAGGTCTATTTTGAGCGAATTCAAACGAGACAATAACAGTACTACTACGTCACAGTTCGTTTTGGGGTCCTCTTTGTGGTCCGCGCGGTTGATCAATTTCAATTTTTTTTAAATTCAAAGACAACGATTCGGAATTAGAAAACAACAACGGTTAAGCTCAATAATGAAATTGGAGGATAAAAGAAAAATTTGCTTCATGTTGAATGCATCACTGTAACTTTTGGTTTTGTTACATGCTAGTTATGGCCTTTCACTTTTGTATTATATATTTACTTCGTTGCATTTGCTTGAAAATATTTTCCCCATTGAAAAACACATTTGAAAACAAAATTAAATACGTTTTTACATAGCGTTAATAATTCACAAATGCACACAAGGTGCAGATGCTTTTATGCCTGAAATGTTAAAAGGAAATAAATGAATACTAATGGAGATAGATTGTGTGAAAATCTTGTACAAAATTAAAATTTTTTATGGACTTCCCCTTTTTTGAATTTGCTTTAGAGTTCGGTATTTTTGTTATACTTTTTTATTGCATTTAATTATATATGTAGCTAGGTGCTGATGTACAATGTGCAATATGTCCAACCTTAAACGAATGCATGCTGTCATTGTTCAAAGAATATTGTCGAACGACTGTTTGCCTTTTTCATGAATGTGTTCGTCTGTATATTGTATATTGTATTGTTTTGTGTTCTGTTTTGTTTTACTTAATATATTCATGATTTACAGTTTCATTTTTTATTTAAGTTCCTCCACTAAGGAAATGTAGAAATGTAATTAGTCGACATTAAAAATTTTATGACTAGTATTAGTAAACACTTCAGCTGATATTTTCATTTCTTTTATTTTTATGACTGGATATTTTAAATCATTTAAAAACAGAAGAAATAATATGCCTCAGTATCATTTTCATTTCGTAAATGACCGGTTTACTTTTGGTGTGAAATCTGAAAATATGTTCAAGGCCATGATAGTGACGGAAAAACAACAATATCCTTCAACCAGTCCATATAATACATACTATCATTAAGAATCTTATGTACAACTGTTTCCATATATATTCCATATAAAGTCTTAGTGTACCCAGACGAAAACCAGTTCGTTGTTCTTGTATCGTTTTGGACTTAAATACCCGTCTATCAAGATAAAACTTCGATTCTATTGTCTTGCTTTCCATGCACATATCACATGACTTTTAAATAAAAAATCATCAGGAACGTTCGTATAAAACAGAAAAACAAATATAAAACGTTGTGCAATAAAAGATCGATCACCTGCATTTCTATGTTTTCGTCTTTTTCCTAGACGTCTGCATCATCTCCGTAGAATGACTAGATAAAGTGTTGACATATGAAAGTATCTATACTACTACTACCAAATAATTAGTGACACTGTTCTAATTAGTATTACCAGTAGAAAGGTTTATTTGGGAAAAGCGCACTGGCGTTTATGCGATCTTTTACAATACACTTGCATTCAGTGAAAGTCTTATAGCAGTAAATACTTGCAAATATAAAAATAGGAAGATGATGTATGATTGCCAATGAGACAACTCTCCACAATAGACCAAATGACGCAGAAATAAACAACTATTGGTCACCATATGGCCTTCAACAATGAGCAAAACCCATACCGCATAGTCAGCTATAAAAGGCCCCGAAATGACAAATGTAAAACAATTCAAAATAGAAAACTAAACGGCCAAATTTATGTACAAAATAATGAACGAAAAACAAATATGATACACAGAAACAAACAACCACTGAATTACAGGCTCCTGACTTGGGACAGGCACATACAGAATGTGGCGGGGTTAAACATGTTAGCGGGCGCCCAACCCTCCCCTAACCTGGGACAGTGGTGTTACAGTACAACATAAGAAATATAACAAGAATGTATCCATAGTACAAGGATAGCCTGCCCCACTCGCACTATCATTTTCTATGTTCAGTGGACCGTGAAATTGGATTCAAAACTCTAATTTGGCATTAAATTAGAAAGATCATATCATAGGGAACATGTGTACTTAGTTTCAAGTTGATTGGACTTCAACTTCATCAAAAACTACCTTGACCAAAAACTTTAACCTGAAACGGGACAACGGACGAATGGACGGATGGAAGAACAAACGGACGCACAGACCGAAAAAGACATGCCCCTCTACTCTCGTAGATGGGGCATAAAAATCAGTTGAATAAGCTTAACTCAGCAGATGGATACAAATAGAAATACATCTAACAAAAACACAGAGTGGAGGTGGCAGGGTACCTCTCTGGTTTACCTATACATCCCCACAACAAAAAGACACTAAGTACAGATCTGAGAGTACTCGCAGTTACTGACAGCTAGTTCAAAGCTAATAACAACCAATAAAAAAAAATCATGCATCTAAGACTAAAATATCAATAAGTACACATCCAACATCTAATGGCTTTAGTGTAAAGACGTCATTAACAGTCAGAGAAAAACATGACCTTGTGCAACGCCAAGATACAGGCAATGTCTGTTTCCCCATGGTTTTCCCCTAGACAGGTGGAGTTTTGAAGCAAACATTTCTATTGGAAAATATTTTTGTTATTTTTGCACAAAAACACGCGCAGAATTAACGTTATGAAACTACTAGTATACAACGAATCATTATGTTGCAATTTACTATGTAAGTTGGTTAAGTTGATTAAGATGGATACATAAATTACTCTCTTTGCAATAACAAATATATCGCTCCCATCTCTGGACAATAGATACATCATCATCTGAGGATTTGAACACAAACATAGGAATTCAAAATACATTGCCCCTTATTCTGTGTTTAATTGAAAGGGGTATAACTTCTTTTGGATCACTTAATGGTTACATATTTATGACTTTCAAAAGTTCATATTACAAATTGATTTTATTGCCAAAGATTTTTTTTTTTTAATGAAAAAATACCAATGTTCTTTCAAAAACACAATCCTTAAAGTAAATCAGAAGAAAAAACAAAATCAACAAGGCTCTTAACAAAAGACAAAAAACTGAGCAGCACGATAACCTACTAACATTAAGTTTCAGTTTCAATACCGTAGTGTTTTGAAGGCGGCTGTGTTATGTCCATAAAGGACAGGCATCTATAGAAAATAAGATAAATAGACATACAACAGCCCACAAAACACTACTCAGAAAACTACAGAATGGACAACATGAAACACATTGAAAACGGTGGAAAGATTAAACATTCCCTATCTTGTACCAAGGGTATTTTCTTACGTGACATCTTATCTTCAGTAATTTACATATTTATAGTATGCATATCACACTTCATAAGTTGGTATTTTAACGTTATCACAACTATGCCTTTTCTTTTTGTCTTTTACGGAAATTTAAACTATATACACGCAAGTGTATCCCTTATATTAGGTTAGATAAATATATATGTCATATTTTTCAAATCAATTTTGCCTCTAATCTTAAAAAAGAAAAATTGAACAGTATCTGTAGTCCCTTTACTGATGTAGACCTGCAAAGTTTTTCATGTCTTTAGAACAAATATATGGATATGAATAAAATATGCTGGATAGACTTAAAGGAGATAGAAACATAAAACGATTGAAACATATAGTTCATGCTATACATAAAGTTTAAATCACCCCTAGGTTAGGTAAATTATGAATACATTTATCAAAGACTACCATAGATCTGGCCTGCTATCAAAATTAAATTTTGGCAAAATAAATTAAAATTGACTGGATATATTCTCTAGACACTAGATGGATCAATCATGTTTATATTTGTTAGAATGTGGTCTAGTAGCTTCAGATGAGAAATTATTTTGAAAAGTTTACGGACGACGGACTCAAATGAAGTAAATATATATATATATATATATAAACGTAGATAATATGTTAAATACATACGTTTCTAAAGTAACAAGTATATGTTTCTGTGTTTTCCTTTGGCAGAAAAACTGGTAATTAAGATCAATTCAGATTGAAGTCGAAGGCACCAGATGGACTCTCGATTCAAACTCACAACCTCAGTGTTGAAAGGCTAGTGATCACTTGAATGGCCACCGAGGTCTCTATATATGATTAAAGTATGATCGGGGGCTGGAATTGCCTATATAGTTTATCATCAACCCCCCTTTTCATTACCATAAGCGTCTTATTAGTCAAACATGTTAATCATCATCTGTGGTACCCCATTCCCACTGCGTTTTTTTATTCATTCAATTCATAAAATTCATTATTTGTCTTTATACGTAATTCTCAGAACTAATAATTTTAAATATTTCCAATTTTTAAGGGTGCCTTACCCTTGTTTTTTAATAACTAACTGTAACATTATTATTTCATAAAACTGCACAAAGGACCAGTTCAGTAAAGATGTTGGATTATGAGTACATCTCTGATTTTGGACGTCCTGATTGGTTCATATATCACGACGCTTAGTGCTCTGTATGGGAAAAGTTATTTACGAAGACTAAAGCTGAACTCTGAATTGGGTCATGTTCGTGTTTGTAGTCACTTATGTTAGAAGTGTATTTTGAAAACTAGAAGTAGAGAAGGGGAAAATTTGCCAGTAAATACGTTTGATTTGGGTTACTACGAAAGTAACTTAAAAGAAAATTGCTACACATTTTTCTTTTCATAATATATTAAACACACTCCTTAAATGGTCTTATTGGTATTCAAACCACATCCCCCTATATCCATCGGTCTATTGATTGATTAACATTTGTCTAGAAATTTACAGTAATTGTTAGATTCATGATTTTTCTTCTTCATTATTTTTGATACGCAAAAATAGAAAGATTTAAAGTACAATTCTAAAACTTATTATGTTTGCTGACGACATTTTCATAAAAAAATTCTGATAGAAAATGTCGTATTTTGAAAATACGACTTTGCAAATTGTATGCGTCCGAAGCCCATTTCGGATAAACTTTCATCAGGAACGCTTAAAGCCAAATATTTGAAAGCCAAGGATTTATAAGTACCGAAACACGTGGAGAGCTATATGGTCAAAAGGGACCTACGAAATAACAGTATGATTGACATGAACGATCGATAAACTGTTTTAATCTGCGCAATATTATAATGGGTTAAGTCATCATTCTATCTAAGTTAAAAATATAAAGTTGTTTTCTTACACACATTACATCCACATCATGCGGTAGGCTAATGCCGATTATCAAAGTTGCTTAAAGTGAATTTAAAGTGATTCAAAACTAATTATTGAAATTTATTATAACATGTATAACTCATCAAAGATAAAATGCTTATAATTATATACGCTAGACGCGCGTTTCGTCTGCATAAGACTCATCAGTGGCGCTCGGATTTAAATAATTAGAAGGCCAATCAAATACGTAGTTAAAGGGCGTGTATAAAAAATCGAAAAATCCGAAAGGTGTGCCAAAAAAGGGAAAGGCAATCTTAACCTGGGGGTAGAAAACCTAGTATAAATATGTTTCATGTGAAGTTCAATAACTTGCGTAGTAAACTTTGTGTTATGTTCCTGTTTTGATAAGAGCAAAAGTCATACCGTACAGAATGTTGGTAGTTTTAGAGGCTTTCATTGAATATTTGGTTATGCTTATTTTTGTTAGTTCTGCAGGAATGCATCGCCTTTTCAGAATGTGTAATATTCGTCTAAGTTTTAAAGTTCGTTTTTCAAAGCTTAGTGTTTTATTATATTGTTCGAATATTTCCATTCATTCTCCATTCAAAGTTGTTGGTTCGATATTTTATGCCTGCTTATCCCATTACTCTATTTCCATAAAAAAAAAGGATGACATTTGTTTGACTTTTATTATGCATATTATTTCAAATGCCATTGACAAATTTTAATTTGTCATTTCTATACCATTTTCAGGATTCAAGTAGCCATACGCCATTTGTTTTATTTCATTGCAGTATTCAACAATTGTAGGATATTTTAAGAAATATGTTTTTCATTCTGTATTCAAGAATTCCATATAGCTTGAACATTATTGTCGGGCCAGTAGTATCTTACATAGCCGTTGTATTGAACTTCTTTTGTTTTGTTTATTATTCTCGAAGAAGATCAAAACACATGCAACAGTTCTTATGCAAGGATTAGCATTGGCTGACTGTCTGACCGCGTTCTGCTTATACGGCTTTGAGCCAGTTTTTGCGAAAAAATATGCGTTAATAGAAGAAAAGGTTTAAACAAAACACCAAATCGTCAAATAGTTGACCTGAAATATCCTTACTGCGTAATGCATTTCGTCTTTTCACAGCTATCAGATAATTTCCACCTAACATCAGTGCTAATAACCACGTGTCTTGGTTTACAGAAATTGGTAGCTATAGTAGTTCCAGTGTGGAGTCGAACTGGTATGTCAGCAAATAAATCTATCATCGTATGCCTTGTTTGCTTTATGTTGCCATTGACACTTCACATTCCAAGACTCTTTGTGGTAGCATTTACCCCAGTAGAGAATGCCGACATTTGCTCAATATCACAAAGAGGTGATGTGGTGCAGGAATACGTACTATCCTATTATCCAATGGCATACAGTGTCATTATAGGAACAGCCACAATATGTATGATTCTTTCAACCTGCATTATTTTCAAGACTTTGTGCATTAACAAAGCAAAAGGGGAAAAAACACCCGTATCGCACATTAAGAAGAGGTCTAGCGTCCTAGTGCTATGTGTCCTGGTTGTTTTCCTGGTTACAGAGGTACCACGTCTTTATCTAAACGGTAATATTATAGGAACATATTGGACCCAAAGCGATGATAAAAACGTAGTTTGGCAGAAAGTTAGCAATGAAATAGAAAGAGACCAAAATACTTGCTTCCAAAATATCGATACGAACGGAATTAAAATGGTTTCTCGATTGTTAGGCGACTACCACTACGGCAATCCTTGGTCTAGCGACTACGGCACTCCTTGGACTGGAAACTACGGCAATTATTGGTCTAGCGGCTACAACAATCTTTGGTTAAGACACCCTACCAAGATTTGTTTACACAAGAGGGATAATATAATTGGAAAGATATCTAAAGATGTGGGGCAAATCGTAGGGAACGCCAAATTGAGATAAGAAATACTATCAAGCAAGGATTGAACAAGGAATATTTAGATCTTTTTGATGATTTATTAAAGAAACTACAAGACCAAAGGGAAAAAACTATTGATGTAGTTTTGAGTCAAGCGACGAAAGAACTGATGAAGAATAACTGTTGGAATAAGAGAATATGGGAAGAGTTATCACTATATACTGGCCAGTTCGTTTCTTGCTGGAAAAACATAGCAGACAACCTCGATAAAAATTTAACTCCGTTAATTTTGGTATCGTCACCATTTAGTGAACAGTTAAATTATATGGTAATTACAGTATGGAAAGATATGAACATGGAGTTAGATGACTTTAAGCTGTTCCTTGAAGTGCTGAAAATATCAACAGTCATTGGCTGCATGTCGAACTTTGCCATCTATATTGTTCTCAGTGAAAAACTCAGAACTGAACTCTTTCGCAAAATTTTACGTTGCTAAGGAAAGAACTTGACATAATCTTCTCCCTTTCTTTGCAGATAAAGCATTTTGTTGATCTGTTTCATTCTGATGAAGTTTTACATGGAACTGGAACTGGAACATGTGTTACTCTACCTATATAAATAAAAGTGTATATTTGAACTCTATTTAATTCTTATATAGCTGATACAATAGTGGCAAAAGACAATCCATTTAAGTATGAGAGATATTTGTATCGTCGCGAGTCAATATCTCCACAAGTACAGCAAATTCAACAATCTAAATAAAAAAAAAGCCATAGACGTGAGTAAAAAGTCATTCATATAAATATTTTAAAGTCTAATATCTTTAGATTTATTTTTGAATATGTAAAATTGCTACCTTCAAATTCGAAGTTAAAGTCATTTTACTAATTAAAAACAAACAGAATTTTAAGAATGGATGGTTCAATTGTTCTTTGGTTATCTTTTCGTCGAATTAATTTATCATAAAAACAATAAAGCGATAACGAATGCGTACAAATCTCCGAAAATGCTTGATATTTTAACATTAAATTGTGTTCTTTCGAAACCTCTCCTTCCATAAAACTAACATTTGTGTTGAATTGATACAAAATGTATAGGGTTGACTGATATATGAAATAAAATGGCGTGTGTGTATTGATCTGCGAGATCGTTCATTAATGCATCTGTTATATTAGCTGATCAGGAATTTTGAACCCTATTCACGACAGCAACATGAATCTTTTTTAGATTTAACTCAAGAATGAACAGTTCACACGACGACGTGTCAACTGATTATTTATACAAGAATATGCCTTATCTAGCGAGGAAGTAACAAAATAAACTCCTTAAAATCTTTTAATTGAATCCACGATCGCCTGCATTTCAGGCAAACTCGGTTCCCCATTATTGACAAAAATTCCAACATGTCCAATGTTAAGTACGTCGTCCGTTCGGCTCTGTGGGGTTTATAGTTTGCTATGCGGTATGGGTTTTGCTCATTGTTGAAGGCCAAACAGTGGTATATAGTTGCTTACTTTAACGTTATTTGTTCTCTGGTGTTGTCTCGTTGGTCAATCATACCACATCTTCTTATTCTTATGTTTCTTTTAGAAATGAACGTATGAATGACTGAACGACTGAATTACGTTTATTTTAGTATATGGGCCGTATTAACGAAATATAAGATCTGATGTAACTTACGTGTTCAAAAGTTACTCCATTGTCAAAGTTTGAAAGAAAAGCAAATTCTATATCGCCATTGAAATCCATTTGTTAACGTTAAAAGGTATGACTATGTCTTTTTAAGGTGTAACACCACTAATTAGGGCCCGGCCAGAAAGCACATACCAGAAAGTAGTACATATTTGACACAAAATAGTTCCTACGCATGAGTGTAACTTTCAAAATATGTAGAATATTTAGGTATTTTTGGTATCAAATGAAAGCTGAATGACTGGTGATCATTGTAGAACACTTTTTGACTTATAATTTTGAATATTAAAAGAACTGCACCAAATTTTAAAAAGAGGGTACATTTTGCCTGTTTGTCAGATCTGAAGTACCTGTTTTGGTACATCCGAAGTTCCGGGAACCAGTTCTTTCTTATATGCCATTAAAGGTATGTTGATTTTTTCAGTACAAGACACCATAAAGTGTTGCTTTGACATGCAATCATTGTCACTTTATTTGAACTTAAAACAAAAGAGCTGTGCCTGCTTGAAAATGAGGAATTTAACATAGAATGCAATGGGGCCATGAATTAGTGGTGTACTTCCTATTACAGAGAATCATCAGAAATTCAACTTTTAGAAGTTGTACCTATTCCAATGAAAATAAGTCATATTTGATGTCAGTAATCATGTTTAATCATCTTTTTTTGATGAAAAGTTCTGTTTATGGGATATTTCAGCTCTTAAATTGACATAATAAGCTATTTTAGCCTTTTATGGTTATACAACATGCATGCAGTTAAGACTTGACTCCAAGTTCTTATTTTTGCATTATTTGGGATTGAAATCAATAAAACATGTATATTATGACTTGTGTATGGTAAAAAAGATAGCTCTTGGTCAAATAATCCTATAATTATTCAAGTTTTATTGGTTTTCTTATGATAGCCTTTTACAATCTAGGCAATTGGTATATACTCATATAAGAATTCCAAAATCTCACTTTACATGCAATTTTGAACCAGTTTAGGAAGTTATCCAGCTGAGGGATATATAAATTGCTCTTTATAATCTATGTTGTACCACAGAAGTATGGTTAATACCAAAAATTGTCCCTTTTCCAATTTGAAGAAAAAAGGGGGGACAATATTTTCAATTATGTCTTCGGTTTGGACTAATATTTTTTATTAAATGAACAACCTCTGGTAAAAATATGACTATGGGTAAGCACATTGCTTTCCTAATAGAAATTAATAAATATAACAATGATATTGAGAATAAAAAAAGTATATTGGCCATTGGTAATATCCATATGCAGTTTTCTTTGAATAACCCATATGTTACTACCAGTCCAATTTGAGCTTGAAATTAGTAAAAAAGTATTTGGACTAAAGCTTTATATGTTTGTATTGCTTGAAATAGATCATAGAATGAAATAAAGTAATGCTGAAGTCAATATAGCAAGTTTGGTTCTGTTATAGGTGTAACACCACTAATTAGGGCCCGGCCAGAAAGCACATACCAGAAAGTAGTACATATTTGACACAAAATAGTTCCTACGCATGAGTGTAACTTTCAAAATATGTAGAATATTTAGGTATTTTTGGTATCAAATGAAAGCTGAATGACTGGTGATCATTGTAGAACACTTTTTGACTTATAATTTTGAATATTAAAAAAACTGCACCAAATTTTAAAAAGAGGGTACATTTTGCCTGTTTGTCAGATCTGAAGTACCTGTTTTGGTACATCCGAAGTTCCGGGAACCAGTTCTTTCTTATATGCCATTAAAGGTATGTTGATTTTTTCAGTACAAGACACCATAAAGTGTTGCTTTGACATGCAATCATTGTCACTTTATTTGAACTTAAAACAAAAGAGCTGTGCCTGCTTGAAAATGAGGAATTTAACATAGAAAGCAATGGGGCCATGAATTAGTGGTGTACTTCCTATTAAACCGAGGTGTTTAATTAATAAACATTATTACTAAAGCCCGAAAATAAATGGAAAAAAAAATGTCGTCATAGAAGACAAAAGGAAAAAATGAACAGTTGATTTTTCAACTTAACTTTCAATGTGTTTTGATATATTGCACTATTGTTGATATGAGCCTTCAATGTTATATATATATATATATGAATAAAATTTGGAATTTCGTTTGTTTTATTTTTTGTGAGTTTTTTTCAAAAGAGAGGCGATCGATACCAATCTCATCAAACTCACAAGTCTAACATACACTGACAACGCTATGGCAAAAAGGAAGAAGACAAAAACAGTATACAAAACACAACATAGAAAATTGTATTAACGATTGAATTCTTTCAAAAAAGGTGAGCAAAATTGGCGAATAGTGTTCTTAAATTTGTCTTAAAATCATCAAATCTACAATTTCAAATCCATAGATTTTCTTAAAAATTATATGTAGTGAAAAACCCAATTGTGTGTGTTCAAAATAAAACTAAACTATAGAATTCAAGATAGATTATGGAATAATAGCTCTTACAATAAGCTCTCTAAAAATAAAAAGGCACATCATAAAGACTTAACAGTTGTAGCTAAGCGAAACCAAAATTGATTTCAGTTCGGTGCCAATTCCAAAACAAACAACAATTCGAATAAATGTTATAATATGATGCCAAACAACAATTTGAATATATATTATAGATGTTATAAAATGATGCCAATGTCTGAAAATATAACCTTTTTGTAAAAGACTTAGAAGCTGAAATCATGAAAAGTAAGATTAAATGCATTATCAACTCAGAAATATTTCTCTTGTAAGTTTTTGGTATTGTTAACTCCCCACTTTTCTATTTTAAGGTTACGGAGATAAATCAATGATAACTTGAACTTGAAGGTACTAAAACGTATACTCATTTCATTTTAAAACACGTCGTTACATTAATAAAACGAAATATAATAGAAATAAGATACGAAATATGTTAAAATGATTTAATATTGAGCGGTTAAAACATTCTGGTTAACTTATCGATCCTTTAAATAAACTAATTCTAAAAAGTTACCAATTCAACACTGTAATTAGATCTTTGAATATTGTTTTTATTGGCATTAATATTGATTTTGTTATCAGTAAATTAAAAGCAAACTAAATATCATTGTTATATACATATGCACATTCATGGACCTACAATCTGTCGATACCTGTATCTTGGCATTGCACAAGGTCATGTTTTTCTCTGACTGTTTATGACGTCTTTATACTAAATCCATTGGATGATGGATGTGTACTTTTTGATAATTTAGTCTTAGGTGCATGATTTTTTTTATTAGTTATTATTGGCTTTGAACTAGCTGTCAGTAACTGCGAGTACTCTCAGATCTGTACTTAGTGTCTTTTTGTTGTTGGGATGTACAAGTACCTGGCCACGTCCACTTTGTGTTTTTGTTAGATGTATTTCTATTTGTATCCATCTGATGAGTTAAGCCTTTTTCAACTGATTTTTATAGTTCGTTCTTGTTGTACTGTTACACCACTGTTCCAGGTTAGGGGTAGGGTTGGGATCCCGGTAGCATGTTTAACCCAGCCACATTCTGTATGTATGTGCCTATCCCAAGTCAGGAGCATGTAATTCAGTTATTGTCGTTTGTTGCTGTGTTACATATTTGTTTTTCGTTCATTTTTTTGTACATAAATTAGGCCGTTAGTTTTCTCGTTTGAATTGTTTTACATTGTCATATCGGGGCCTTTTATAGCTGACTATGCGGTATGGGCTTTGCTCATTGTTGAAGGCCGTAAGGTGACCTATAGTTGTTAATTTCTGTGTCGATTGTTCTCTTGTGAAGAGTTGTCTCATTGGCAATCATACCACATCTTCTTTTTTATATGCATTTACCAGAGACATTAAAAGAAATCTTAAGTTTTTTACACACATGGTAAATTGCTCATACATACCTTAAATGTTTAAAGAAAATGTTAAGAAAACAAGGGAATTTTCTTTAATATTTAGTTTTTTTAAGGATCCCGTGCGACCGTATTATTCTTTAAAACAAATATGATATAAGCTATATATTTATTGATTATTCAATCATCATATTATTTATAATGCTCTTCAACGTAATTTATTTGACCTTTTAACTGTTTGATTCGAGCGTCACTGTTGAGTCTTTTGAAGAAAAAACGCGCATCTGGCGTGCAAAATTTTACGTCTGGTATCTTTGATAAGTTTGTTTACATTATCTAGGTTCTTTTTCTAGGAGGAAAACTTAGAAAACTAGCAACTCACAATAGCCACAATCGCTGAACTGCTATTACTATGGCTTGTTGGTTTCATTGGCAATCATTCCACATCTTCCTTTTTTATACAAAAATAGTGGACCAAATGACTACAGTGTATTTACTTTCCGTTTTGTACATGTGTAGATTTTTCTAACAGGTAGACAATCTGTTTACTATGTGTAGTCATGTCTCTTTGGTCAGCATGGGTATGAGATTTCCTAAGGAAAGTAAATTCATCAAAACGCTTCTGATCCACGAAATTAATAAAGAATTATTTGCATTAAACAGCATTTGATCGTAAGCATTGATGGTAGACTGTAAGTCCCTGAGGATTTTATCAGTATCATTTTTTGAAATTCTGTTAATTGATAAGCAATCTCTCAGATACTATGGTTCCAACTACCCCATGAAAAGTTAACCTTATTCTTTTCAGGTCCCCTTTTGTCATTAAGCTCCTCATCTATATATCATCATTGTTTTTTGAAATGTTAAGGTTTGAGCAAAAAGCGCTTCGGACGCAAAAACAATTATAAAATGTTATTTGTTATTCAAAAAAGTGTCATACTATTAGTTACATAGTGTGTTAGTGACCTAATACGATATATACGGGGTCAGTAAATTCCATATGGGGTGAGAGCGACGCTCGAATCATACTACATCTTCTTATTTTTATACTAAAGTGTTCAAATGTTCAATTTTAAGAACTTAATTCCACTGGTCTGCACACAAAAAATAATGTCAACAATAACAATTTATTATCAACAACCTTGATATAACAATATTAAACAGAACTTTCAATACATTTAAACAATCAAATAGTGCCAAAGTCGTAACTCCACGTGTCCACTACTAACCGTGTATTGAAATAAGCCCCGCCTCCCTACTACCCTTATATTGCATATACACGGTCTCCACGCGGACGCTTTTAGCCAATCTTATTCCTAGAAATGTATAGGAGGTAAGATAAAATATAATCCTGATGGTGAACTTATGTTGGATGGTGAGAAATCAAATAACTAATTATTTAGAAATTCTTATGTTAGAACAAATTACTATGCATATCCAAAATGTGTTGTCCTTTTATAATAGTGATAGAAATGGGTCAAAGTACTGCACATGTTGCCGTTCAAATATATTTCTTAAAAAGAGGTGAACATTTTCAGTTTATTGCCACAGGAAGTGTGTTACAAGTATGAAGCGGGTAATGTGCAATAATATTTTTTTATCGGGCAATTCCATTGATTAATTATGTTTCACAAAAGTTCATCAGTTTCAAACAAAGTTTGATTTCGATCTGACAAGTTCAATCAGAATGTCATTCTGTAACATGTCCATGTTCATTTTAGGAAACTTCATTAGTGTTGTGGTTCGTCATATACGAATGACATTTTTGTAATTGTTTTAACATTTGATGTTGATGGTAAACGTTTGGTGAGATTTAGAGCCTCATATATCGTATAGACACCTGTTTAGATGTTTATTTGTGTTGTTTATTTCATTGTTTCGGTTGATTTTCTCATTAACATTTACTTCACGTCTCTTTTATTCCTATTTAATAATTATTGTATTGTTGAGTTTGTTTTAATAGAACTGTTATTGTATTGTTGTTGTTTTTAAATATGAGACTCGTATGTTAGTGATAAAGGAAATTACCTTACCTCAAGTATCATTCACTGGTTTTGGTGAAATATTATCTCCATTTCATATGATCGATTAAGTGTTAACTGTGAAAAAAAAATAATCCAATAATTGAATGATGTCTTAAACATTGTTTAGAACAAATTAATTACGTATCGGTTTTACGACAGACGTTTTCATGTTGGATTTTAAACATATTCGCACTAGTGATTTTATAAATAGATAGATTTATTAAAACTTATAATGAAACTAAAAGTCAATGATATCGATTGCAAAATGAATGGCAATAATATTTTAATTACACTGCGCCTTCTTTATATTAATTAACATTCTCTACCTATGGGTTTAATCTTTTTAACAGTTGGTCAATTCAAACTTATAAGTTTTTTGTTTAGCCTATTAGTATTGAAAATGTGAAACGACAAAGCCTTTGATTTTTGGTGTTTTAACGCCACTTTTAAGCACTTTTGGGCTATTTCGTGGCGGCCAGTTTGTATTGGTGGAGGAATCCGGAGTGCTCGGAGAAAACCACCGACCTTCGATAGGAAAACTGACAATCCTAGTCAAATAAGATTGGAGTCGAGTGCACCCGCACGAGCGGGGTTCGAACTCACAACCTCAGTATGGACTGGCTAGTGATTACAGACTACTTAGACCACTCGGCTAGCGAGGCCCCACAAAGCCTTTGAGATTAGCACATACATTATAAAATGTCATTAGTATACTAGTACACCATTTCAGATTCAGGCCAATACTCATAAGGATGATAATTAGGATCAAGGTAGTACATTGTTCTAATCTTTATGTGAAACAGAAAGTCGAGCATCAGAATTGAATGGTAAGAATATGTTTATTATACGGCAACTACCTCATACTAACAACAAGTTTTCTCTAATAATGGGATGCACCTTTTCATCAGTTGATTCTGGTATCTTTATCAGTTGGAATTGATGTTTTGATGCTGCGACGTGCAAAACGTATTATGACCACGACTATAGCTATTGTAAAAGATCATCACAGTAACATATTGTTCAAATAAGTCTCGTGTGCCACTTCTGAAAAATCTCTCAATAATATCTTATTTAAGAAATAATTCTTTCATGCCATG
>JAASAO010002653.1:0-155208 GCA_017311375.1 Mytilus coruscus
AATAGAGTAACAGTAGTACCATACACATCAATAGAGTAACAGTAGTACCATACACATCAATAGAGTAACAGTAGTACCATACACATCAATAGAGTAACAGTAGTACCATACACATCAATAGAGTAACAGTAGTACCATACACATCAATAGAGTAACAGTAGTACCATACACATCAATAGAGTAACAGTAGTACGTTACACATCAATAGAGTAACAGTAGTACCATACACGTAAATAGTAGTACAACAATAGAGTAACAGTAGTACGTTACACATAAATAGAGTAACAGTAGTACCATACACGTAAATAGAGTAACAGTAGTACCATACACGTAAATAGAGTAACAGTAGTACCATACACATAAATAGAGTAACAGTAGTACCATACACATAAATAGAGTAACAGTAGTACCATACACATAAATAGAGTAACAGTAGTACCATACACATAAATAGAGTAACAGTAGTACCATACACATAAATAGAGTAACAGTAGTACCATACACATAAATAGAGTAACAGTAGTACCATACAATAGAGTAACATAGTACCATACACATAAATAGAGTAACAGTAGTACCATACACATAGATAGAGTAACAGTAGTACCATACACATCAATAGAGTAACAGTAGTACCATACACATCAATAGAGTAACAGTAGTACCATACTCATAAATAGAGTAACAGTAGTACCACACACATCAATAGAGTAACAGTAGTACCATACACATCAATAGAGTAACAGTAGTACCATACACATAAATAGAGTAACAGTAGTACCATACACATCAATAGAGTAACAGTAGTACCATACACATCAATAGAGTAACAATAGTACCATACACATCAATAGAATAACAGTAGTACGTTACACATCAATAGAGTAACAGTAGTACCACACATAAATAGAGTAACAGTAGTACGTTACACATAAATAGAGTAACAGTAGTACCATACACATCAATAGAGTAACAGTAGTACGTTACACATCAATAGAGTAACAGTAGTACGTTACACATCAATAGAGTAACAGTAGTACCATACACATCAATAGAGTAACAGTAGTACCATACACATCAATAGAGTAACAGTAGTACGTTACACATCAATAGAGTAACAGTAGTACCATACACATAAATAGAGTAACAGTAGTACGTTACACATCAATAGAGTAACAGTAGTACCATACACATCAATAGAGTAACAGTAGTACCATACACATCAATAGAGTAACAGTAGTACCATACACATCAATAGAGTAACAGTAGTACCATACACATCAATAGAGTAACAGTAGTACCATACACATCAATAGAGTAACAGTAGTACCATACACATCAATAGAGTAACAGTAGTACCATACACATCAATAGAGTAACAGTAGTACCATACACATCAATAGAGTAACAGTAGTACCATACACATAAATAGAGTAACAGTAGTACCATACACATAAATAGAGTAACAGTAGTACGTTACACATAAATAGAATAACAGTAGTACCATACACATAAATAGAGTAACAGTAGTACCATACACATAAATAGAGAGTAACAGTAGTACCATACACAGATAGAGAGTAACAGTAGTACCATACACATCAATAGAGTAACAGTAGTACCATACACATCAATAGAGTAACAGTAGTACCATACACATCAATAGAGTAACAGTAGTACCATACACATAAATAGAGTAACAGTAGTACGTTACACATCAATAGAGTAACAGTAGTACCATACACATCAATAGAGTAACAGTAGTACCATACACATCAATAGAGTAACAGTAGTACCATACACATCAATAGAGTAACAGTAGTACCATACACATCAATAGAGTAACAGTAGTACCATACACATCAATAGAGTAACAGTAGTACCATACACATCAATAGAGTAACAGTAGTACGTTACACATCAATAGAGTAACAGTAGCACCATACACGTAAATAGAGTAACAGTAGTACCATACACGTAAATAGAGTAACAGTAGTACCATACACGTAAATAGAGTAACAGTAGTACCATACACGTAAATAGAGTAACAGTAGTACCATACACGTAAATAGAGTAACAGTAGTACCATACACATAAATAGAGTAACAGTAGTACCATACACATAAATAGAGTAACAGTAGTACCATACACGTAAATAGAGTAACAGTAGTACGTTACACATAAATAGAATAACAGTAGTACCATACACATCAATAGAGTAACAGTAGTACCATACACATAAATAGAGTAACAGTAGTACCATACACATAGATAGAGTAACAGTAGTACCATACACATCAATAGAGTAACAGTAGTACCATACACATCAATAGAGTAACAGTAGTACCATACACATCAATAGAGTAACAGTAGTACCATACACATCAATAGAGTAACAGTAGTACCATACACATCAATAGAGTAACAGTAGTACCATACACATACAATAGAGTAACAGTAGTACCATACACATAAATAGAGTAACAGTAGTACCATACACATAAATAGAGTAACAGTAGTACCATACACATCAATAGAGTAACAGTAGTACCATACACATCAATAGAGTAACAGTAGTACCATACACATCAATAGAGTAACAGTAGTACCATACACATCAATAGAGTAACAGTAGTACCATACACATAAATAGAGTAACAGTAGTACCATACACATAAATAGAGTAACAGTAGTACCATACACATAAATAGAAGTAACAGTAGTACCATACACATAAATAGAGTAACAGTAGTACCATACACATCAATAGAGTAACAGTAGTACCATACACATCAATAGAGTAACAGTAGTACCACACATCAATAGAGTAACAGTAGTACCATACACATCAATAGAGTAACAGTAGTACCATACACATCAATAGAGTAACAGTAGTACGTTACACATCAATAGAGTAACAGTAGTACCATACACATCAATAGAGTAACAGTAGTACCATACACATCAATAGAGTAACAGTAGTACCATACACATCAATAGAGTAACAGTAGTACCATACACATCAATAGAGTAACAGTAGTACCATACACATCAATAGAGTAACAGTAGTACCATACACATCAATAGAGTAACAGTAGTACCATACACATAAATAGAGTAACAGTAGTACCATACACATAAATAGAGTAACAGTAGTACCATACACATAAATAGAGTAACAGTAGTACCATACACATCAATAGAGTAACAGTAGTACCATACACATCAATAGAGTAACAGTAGTACCATACACATCAATAGAGTAACAGTAGTACCATACACATCAATAGAGTAACAGTAGTACCATACACATCAATAGAGTAACAGTAGTACCATACACATCAATAGAGTAACAGTAGTACCATACACATCAATAGAGTAACAGTAGTACCATACACATCAATAGAGTAACAGTAGTACCATACACATCAATAGAGTAACAGTAGTACCATACACATCAATAGAGTAACAGTAGTACCATACACGTAAATAGAGTAACAGTAGTACCATACACATCAATAGAGTAACAGTAGTACCATACACATCAATAGAGTAACAGTAGTACCATACACATCAATAGAGTAACAGTAGTACCATACACATCAATAGAGTAACAGTAGTACCATACAGTAGTACCATACACAATAGAGTAACAGTAGTACCATACACATAAATAGAGTAAATAGTACCATACAGTAAAAGAGTAACAGTAGTACCATACACATCAATAGAGTAACAGTAGTACCATACACATCAATAGAGTAACAGTAGTACCATACACATAAATAGAGTAACAGTAGTACCATACACATAAATAGAGTAACAGTAGTACCATACACATCAATAGAGTAACAGTAGTACCATACACATAAATAGAGTAACAGTAGTACCATACACATAAATAGAGTAACAGTAGTACCATACACATCAATAGTAGTAATAGAGTAGTAGTACCATACACATAAATAGAGTAACAGTAGTACCATACACACAATAGATAGAGTAACAGTAGTACCATACACATCAATAGAGTAACAGTAGTACCATACACATAAATAGAGTAACAGTAGTACCATACACATCAATAGAGTAACAGTAGTACCATACACATAAATAGAGTAACAGTAGTACCATACACATCAATAGAGTAACAGTAGTACCATACACATCAATAGAGTAACAGTAGTATACACATAAATAGAGTAACAGTAGTACCATACACATAAATAGAGTAACAGTAGTACCATACACATAAATAGAGTAACAGTAGTACCAGAGTACACATCAATAGAGTAACAGTAGTACCATACACATCAATAGAGTAACAGTAGTACCATACACATAAATAGAGTAACAGTAGTACCATACACATAAATAGAGTAACAGTAGTACCATACACATCAATAGAGTAACAGTAGTACCATACACATCAATAGAGTAACACATAAATAGAGTAACAGTAGTACCATACACATAAATAGAGTAACAGTAGTACCATACACATAAATAGAGTAACAGTAGTACCATACACATCAATAGAGTAACAGTAGTACCATACACATAAATAGAGTAACAGTAGTACCATACACATCAATAGAGTAACAGTAGTAACAGTAGTAGTTACGTTACACATAAATAGAGTAACAGTAGTACCATACACATCAATAGAGTAACAGTAGTACCATACACATCAATAGAGTAACAGTAGTACCATACACATCAATAGAGTAACAGTAGTACCATACACATAAATAGAGTAACAGTAGTACCATACACATAAATAGAGTAACAGTAGTACCATACACATAAATAGAGTAACAGTAGTACCATACACATAAATAGAGTAACAGTAGTAACAGTAGTAGTACACATAAATAGAGTAACAGTAGTACCATACACATCAATAGAGTAACAGTAGTACCATACACATAAATAGAGTAACAGTAGTACCATACACATCAATAGAGTAACAGTAGTACCATACACATCAATAGAGTAACAGTAGTACCATACACATAAATAGAGTAACAGTAGTACCATACACATCAATAGAGTAACAGTAGTACGTTACACATAAATAGAGTAACAGTAGTACACCAGTAACAGTAGTACATACACATAAATAGAGTAACAGTAGTACCATACACATAAATAGAGTAACAGTAGTACGTTACACATAAATAGAGTAACAGTAGTACCATACACATCAATAGAGTAACAGTAGTACCATACACATCAATAGAGTAACAGTAGTACCATACACATCAATAGAGTAACAGTAGTACCATACACATCAATAGAGTAACAGTAGTACCATACACATCAATAGAGTAACAGTAGTACCACACATCAATAGAGTAACAGTAGTACCATACACATAAATAGATATAGTCGACGTCAGCTGAAATTCGTAGCGGTTATCGGTAAAAATAATTGAAACTATCAATCGCGTTCACTCGAGATATAGTTTTTCACATTCCTTTCAAAAATCGCAATAAGAAAAACCACTACTGGCCTACCTTTTAAGTGATCGTACTGTAATAATCCTGACCTTCACATTTTCCTAGACGATTTTGAATGGTGGAATCAGCCATTGTTTTTACCGGAAGTGTTGCCGTGGAGTTCACGTTCAGTATATTTACATGATTTTCGGGCAACTCGGAGTTTTTCTACAGTTGCAAGGTAAGACCCAAAGACATATATAATAGCAGACGATAAATAGCACAGAGAACAAGAAGACTTATAGTGTTCTGCTCTTTATAAATTGTTCTTTCATTTTAATTAAGATTTATCTGCTACATACAGAAAATATGCCTCCAAAAATCAAGAACTTAGTAAAAAACAATCAGGTATATAAGTGATGAATCAAAAACAACAAAGAACACAAAATTGTCAAAAACAAACACTGAAAAGAAAACTGTCAGTTTATTCATACACATATATTATGATAATTTTTCGGTTCCTGAACTATCAAGACATTAAGAATGCTTGGCAAAATTCATTTCGAACAGAAAATCAATCCCATAAAGATTCAGATGCATGGTTGTGTAAAAGGGAAGGGGGGCACACCAGCAAGGCAACATAAGAAGTGTATGGTGTATGTGTTACCCACAAACATGTATATTTAGCTCCTTAATCTGCTTCTAAACTTACTTGCTGCAACACATCATTGGGCTTCATTAGCCTTACTTGAAGCTAACCAGTCTGCATGGCCATGGGTCTGTAGTGATGAGAAGGTGATAAAAAAAGGACAACTATATATTGTTGTGTTTTTGAAACATAAAATGATGTCACCCATGAAACATTTAAATATGAAAATATCAGTGGCTGATCCATAAATTTTCATAAGTGGGGGCCCACTAACTGCCTAAGAGGGGGCCGCTCCAGTGATTCCCTATATAATCAACCAATTTTTTCCAACAAAAAGAGGGGGGGGGGCTGGGCCCCCCTGCTCAATCCGCCTGACTATATACCCTCCTTATGGACAATATTTCACTATTAAATTCTGTCCATGACAATATTTTCCATGAAACAATGTTTGAATAAACTGTTAACACAGAGATATGTCTCGCCTTTTTGTACTTTTGATAATGCAAATGTTGAAATTCAAATAGCAATACTTTATCATGTAAGTTATGCAAATATTCAAAGTCAATGAACCATGACTGAAGGTATATGGCAAAACAATTTCCATGGAAATGAGATGTGCCAATGCTAATACAACTGCATACCAAATACCATAGACTTATCATAAGTCGTTCCCTTTCAACAAATCTTAACACAAACATTGACTTGTAAACTATGTAAAAGTTTTAAAGTCAATGAACCATGATGAGGGGGTGGGGCTATATAATCTCCATGGAAACAAGACTTGCAAATGCCAATAAATTTGCATACCAAATATCATTGACTTAACATTAGTGGTTCATCTTAAACTGATTGAACATTGGCCTACCATTAATAGTTCTTTTTGAACTGACCTAATCACAAACTAATACATGTAAACTAAGCAAAAGTTTCAAAGTCAATTTACCATGACTGCGGGGGCGGGACCAAATATTCTCCATGGAAATGAGATATGCCAATGTTTCCCCTTGAACTGACCTAATCACAAATTAATACATGTAAACTAAGAGTCAAAAGACCATGACTGAGGGGGCAGGGCCAAATTTTCTCCATGGACAATGAGATGTGCCAGTGCTAATACAACTGCATACCAAATATCTTTGACCAACCACTAGTGGCTCACCTTAAACTAGACCTAATCACAATCTAATACATTGTTGATGCCGGAAACAGCATACCTATGTCTCGCTTTTTGACTCCGTCAAGGCGAGACAATAAAAACTGTTAAAAGTCCAGAACATTCCTGCATATATCTATGTAAAGTATTCACTTTCCCAATACATTCATAAGAAACATCTCAAGGTTAACATCAGTGAATTGTACCTAATATTTATTTTAATCATAATGCGTAGCGGGGGACATGGAAATACCTGACATACCTGTGTCCAGGCCACCTTCCGATTTTATTAGTGCTCTCACAGGTACAATTCTTCCGAGATTTTTATAAAACTTATAATATACGTTAATATCAGCAATATCTACTTTTTTTAAACAAGTTATGTCCCTTGGAAATATAAAATATGTGCAAAGCGGGGGACATTGGAACTCTGTTCTTTTATTTAACTTTCAAATGCATGTAACATTTTTTTCCTATAAAAAAATAATGAGATGTGGTATGATTGTCAATGAGACAACTATCCACCAAATTTCAAATTGAAGTGGATGTAAGCAATTACAGGCAACCATACTGCATTCACCAATAGAAAACCCCATACTGTAAAGTTAGCTATAAAAGGCCCCGACATGAAAAGTATAAACAATTCAATGAGGAAAGCAAACAGCCTAATTTATAACAAGATTTGATTTTTGGTATTTTAACGCCACTTTTAAGCACCGCTTTTGGGTTATTTCGTGGCGGCCAGTTTTTATTGGTGGAGGAAGCCGGAGTGCCCGGAGAAAACCACCGACCTTCGATAGGAAAACTGACAATCCTAGTCAATTAAGATTGAAGTCGAGTGCACCTGCACGAGCGGGGTTCCAACTCACAACCTCAGTGTTGACTGGCTAGTGATTACAGTAGTAACTACTTAGACCACTTGGCCACCGAGGCCCCCTTTATAACAAGACAATTTATGAAATACATATATCAAACTACAGGCTCCTGACTTGGGACCGGCACATAGAGAATGTGGCGGATTAAACCTGGGACAGCTGTGTAACAGCACAACACAAGAACAAACTATAAAAAAATCAGTTGAAAACACACGAGATCAATACAAAGCAGAAAAACATCAAACAAAAACAATTATAAAAGGGACATAACTCAAGAACTGTAAAAGTGGCGCTACCCAAATTTGTACTTGATCTGAGTTTTGTGGTAGTAAACATTGTTTATAAGCTTCATAACATTTGGTTAAGGAAAACTTTGAGTTAAAGAATGGAAGCGAAAAATTCAGCAGTTTTTCCATTTGTAAAGGGGCATAACTCTAGAACGGTAAAAGTGACGCCACCAAAATTCAAACTTGATCTGTGTTTTGTGGTAATAAGCATTGTGTATAAGTTTCATTACATTTGGTTCAGGCAAACTTAAGTTAGAGAACAGAAACCAATTTTGGGACGTACATACATACAGACGGACAAGGGTAAAACTTAATGCCCCCTCTGCTACGGCGGGGGCATAAAAAAAACAGACAGAACATGGACGTATACATTTGTGCTTACTATAAAGTATAATGCAAATGTTAAAAATACTTGAAAACAAGTAAACAATGCAAAACATTCAAAATCAATAATGGAACCATGACTAAAGGTGCATAAACAATCTCCTTAAAATAAGAGATGGCAATCCTTATACAACTGCACACCAAATATTGTTTTCATTCAGAATTGGTATCATTTAATCTGACCTAAACACATGAAACATAAACAGACAGACGTGGATAATTCTATGTCAAATTAGATATATGAAAATATGATAATGGAGAATTAGATTTGATGTTGTATCTATTTCTAACTATGACACTGCAATACATCTCTTAATTTCAATTGTGATTAAATATTTGATATAGCCGTTTCCGACACAGAATCAATGTGGTCTTAGAACTTTAAAACTTGAAATTGTACATTTTACCTATTAGTCCAATCTCTAAAATTGGAAAATAAAATAAATATCTAAAATTAAATACATGGTTTATAGAATCAGAATATAAATAAAAGAACCCCAATTGCAAGAATTCAATTTTTATGAAATCAAACAATGTGGACCTTAATTTGGATCAATTCAAATACTGGGCCCAAAATCCAAAAAACACAGTTAGTCAACATATAAAAGAAGCACAAGAATTCAAGACTTTGAACTAAACTACAAGTACATTGAAATTGGTCAGGAATAAGCAATCTATACAAAGTATAAGAAAAGTATTGTTTTTGGTCCCTTTTTCCCTAGATGGTAAGGATCATAACCCCCAAAAACAATCTCAACCTTCCAATTAAGGTATGGAACCTTGTGGTACAAACTCATAGAGATCCATAGACAAGTTATTGTCCTGAAACAAGAAAAATTCTTGTTTTTGGCCAAGAATTCCTAAACAGTTAGGACAATAACCACCAAATTCAATCCCAACCTGCCTTTTGAAGCTCAGACAATGCTGACAATGCTATAACATTATCAAACACCAAAACTTCAGGGTTATAAAAAGCCATGTGACCCAAATTTTATGACTGGTATATATTTGAGAAATTCATAATTTAAACTACATTTTAGCAAAATATTAAAAATTCTTTTGATTTTAATTTAGACTCCCCCCACCCATCTACCATCTACATTGAAAAAAGCTTTTTTTTTAATTTTGGTTTTTAGAACAAAAACTTTTTTTAAAACTTACAAACAAATTAAATGCACATCTAAATATTATGAACCTAAACTATGCTAATTTTGATTGGCATTCTACCCATCATTTTTGCTATTTTTGCATTTCCAAACTTGTTTACATAACAAATATGCAGAAGGTAAAAATTGAACACTAAAGGCATCCTGCATCCATGATGCTGGGTCCTACAAATGATACACATAATACCAGATAATATCAGCAAATTTAAACCTCATCTTTATTCTACTACATTTTTAGACTTGAAATTACAGGGGGTATTTGGCCTATGCAATGAAAATGCAAATAAACGCCCACCAAATAACAAAACAAAACAGAATAAGATGAAAACCATGTAAACCTCAAAATACAGTCTCTTACAAAAGATAAGTGTCTAGACCATAAAAATACATAGCATGATATATTAGCTTTATATGATATAAGTAAATGCATGTACTATCCTCAACTTCAATATTAAATATAACTGGTATCAATCTTATTCCATATTTATGCTCTGTCAATTTTTACTTTCTTCACACAAAAACTTGAATCTAATCTTAGTTTGGATTACCTCCCTTTGATCACTATTCAAGCGTTTACTTTCATTTGGTAATGATTAAAATTTGGGACAGTATTTCACCATACTTGTTTTATCAACAATCCCTTGAAACATTATTATAATTTTGTTAATCATTTATTTATTTTGCAGACAAAGGACTTGTTGAGAAAGTTATACAACTTCTTCATGATGGAAAAGGGTATGAAGCGCCCATGGGTGCTTCAAAACCCAATGAGAAGACTGGTGAAAGCAACAGGTAAAATTAATTAGTTTTTAATTTGAATTGAAAAAAAAACAAAACAATTTGACATTTCATTAGCACACTTAGTGTGTGCAATGGAATCATAATTTTATGAATAACAGCAAGATATGAAAGTGTTGCTCCTTTTCAAAATTGCATATTTCCAAGTGTTTTATATTTTCTGTTTGGTATACTAGCATGTACATGGCATTCTTTTTCTTTAAAAGAAGAAATGAAATGATTCAGTATTATGTTCCACTAAATTATTATTCTAACAATAAAGCCATTCTAAAATCCATTCTATATAAAGACTAGACAAGATATAACATATTTTATGTTTCACCAGCAAAATTCAGCCAAAACAAAAGTGAGGGAAAATATGTTGAAAGTCTTAAATATTGATGTCTTGTACACATAATATATACACACGCACACATATATATTATTACAGGTATGACAATGACAGAAACAAGAAACATATTATTATCAGTGAATAACAAAAATGAATTGATGTTTTGTACATATAAAATATACTTTTACATGTGCATATATATATTACTGCAGGTATGGCAGAAACACTGTTTTCAGTGAATAACAAAAATGTGGTCTAATTAGATGAACACTATTAATCTGAAATGTACATATAACGATCGTTCTATACACCAAATATATTAGTATATAATCTGAAATGTACATATAACGATCGTTCTATACACCAAATATATTAGTATCTGAGAGACCTACCAAATCAAGAAATCTTAATGTTGACCAATGAACCATACAAGAGTGCACACACTGAAATGTCTCGCCTTCTTTACTAATCATTGATATTATGTTGATAGTCCTAAATATAAAGTTTTATTACAACTGTCACATAAACTTAACATTAACCAAGTAAACTAAACATTGACCAATGAACCATGAAATTGAGGTCAAGGTCAGATGAACAATGCTAGGCAGGCATGTACAACTAACAATTCTTCCATACAACAAATATAGTTGACCTATTGCTTATAGTTTATGAAAAACAGACCAAAACACAAAAACTTAATGCTGAGCAATTAACCTTGAAAATAAGGTCAAGGTAAAAAAAAACCTGCATGACTGACAAATAGATCATAAAATATTTCCATACACCAAATATAGTTGAACTATTGCATATAGTATTAGAAAAAAAGACCAAAACTCAAAAACTTAACTTTGACCACTGAACCATGAAAATGAGGTCAAGGTCAGATGACACCTGCCAGCTAGACATGTACACCTTACAATTATTCCATACACCAAATATAGTAGACCTCTTGCATACAGTATAAGAAAAAAAGACCAAAACACAAAAACTTAACTAGAACCACTGAACCATGAAAATGAGGTCAAGGTGAGATGACACCTGCCAGTTGGACATGTACACCTTACAGTCCTTCCATACACCGAATATACTAGACCTATTGATTATAGTATCTGAGATATGGACTTGACCACCAAAACTTAACCTTGTTCACTGATCCATGAAATGAGGTCGAGGTCAAGTGAAAACTGTCTGACGGGCATGAGGACCTTGCAAGGTACGCACATACCAAATATAGTTATCCTATTACTTATAATAAGACAGAATTTAACATTACAAAAAATCTTAACTTTTTTTTCAAGTAGTCACTGAAAAATGAAAATGAGGTCAAGGACATTGGACATGTGACTGACGGAAACTTCCTAACATGAGGCATCCATATACAAAGTATGAAGCATCCAGACCTTCCACCTTCTAAAATATAAAGCTTTTAAGAATTTAGCTAACGCCAGCGCCGCCGGATCACTATCCCTATGTCCAGCTTTCTACGACAAAAGTCGCAGGCTCGACAAAAATAAGGTCATGGTAAGATAAACCCTGTATGACAGACATGATCATTCATCTTACAATCACATTACCAGAATTTAATTAATACCTATTTATCCATACATGTACATATATACTTTTTTTGTTTGTTTTTTTTACATTGTATGGTAAACATTTGTTTAAATCATTTGCAATTAAAATTACAGGCATTAAACAGTCCACACTGAGACAATACATTAATGGAAATGATCCTGTGCAGGATGTGGTCAAGTCAATTCACAAGGCTTATGTCCAGAAAACTGTCAGCAAGACTCAGAAGGTGGATGATTTCGACAAAGGTGTGGTGAGGAGGACCATCTATGATCTGCACAAGAAATCACAGTCGGTGACCATGCCAAAGCTGCAGGAAGCTCTGAAAAAGAAAGACATTGACATTTCCATATCTACAGTGTCGAGAACAGTGCATTTACTGGGGTTTCGTAATTTATTTCACAATATTTGGACTTAATCCAATTTTAAGCCAAAATTTCATATCCTTTATTTTCAGTTATGATCTTTTTTATAATTTGTAATGGAACAGATATAAAACATGCTCGAGTGTATATATTGGGCATTGAGTCTTTATTGTTAAAATCATGGTGCACATGTATAATTTTTGAATTTCAATGCATATAATCAATGTGTTACGTGTGATCCTAGAGCTCCATGAAAACAAAGAATACACTTAAAAATATTTAAACTTAAAAATGTGGAATATGTAAAGAGTTTAAAGATATAAATTTAGTTTCCCCGTTGCTGATACTTACAAGACTTAAACTAATGAATTTCTTTCCTGCATAAAATACACATTGTTGTATTAAAATCCACTAAACTACCAGATACATCTGAAAGCCACTTTACATATATACTCTTGGTATTGCTTAGCTGGCAATATCTATATGGGTGATATTAACAGCCTGAAAATAAAAACAATACATTCATTACTTATAAAAAAATATATCACCAAATGCATTATCTTTTCTTGTAATGTATTGTCTATGAATATATATGAACTTTTTTTTCAGGTTCTACAAGAATGCGTCAAGCAGAAGATTTGTGTCGGAGAGGGAGGACATCGTTCTCATGAGAATGACATATCTTCGTAAGATACATAAGTTTAGGCAGCAAGGGCGTCATATTGTATATCTGGATGAGACTTGGTTGAACACCAATCATGTGGTAAAGGGTGACTGGCTGGATGTTCCCAGCACGTCCATGTCTGTCTTTGAGCCACACTGTAAAGGTACCCATCGCAAAGTCCCTTCCGGTAAGGGTACTAGATTGATAATCCTTGATGTTGGCTCCTCTCAACAAGGCCTAATCCCGGATGTGGTCTTATATTTGAGTCGAAACCAACAGCTCAGATTATCATGATGAGATGAATAAGGAGCACTTTACAGAGTGGTTCAGAGATACACTGATCCCTAAACTGCCTCCTCAGTCTGTAATTGTAATGGACAATGCTCCGTATCACAGTCACTTAGATCCTGACTCAAGGGTACCTAACACAAACAGCAACAAGTCAGAGATCTCGGCATGGCTGAATGTTCATTATGATAAGAAAATGAAAAGACTGAGCTGCTTGATTTGGTGAAGCAAAAAGCCTCAACCTAGGTATATAATAGATGACCTTGCATCAGCTAATGGCCATGAGATTTTACGCACACCTCCTTATCATTGTGAGCTCAATCCCATCGAAATGGTTTGGTCTTACTTAAAAGGCTATGTAGCTAGACATAATTCTAGTTGCAAGAAAAAAGATATTACCCAGCTTTTTTTGGAGGCCAAGTCCCATATCGATGCGGAGCGCTGGGCTAAATTTGAGACTCGCGTGGTAAGGGAGTTTGAGGAAAAGCTCAGGAAACTTGATGGTATCCGGGATGAAGACGTCAATCCAGTGGTGATTGACATGACAGACGATGACAGTGATGACAGTCAGAAGACTATTCCTTACATGATTTCGGAGGGGGAGGAGGAGGGGAATAATGAAAATGACGTGGACTTTGAGGACAGTGTCCCTGATACCATCAATGATGCTGATGAGATTTTGTGCAATACCTGTGGTAGCACTGAACCACCCAAATCCATTCAAAAGGACAAGTATATATCCTGGTTTCAGTGTGATACTTGTGATCAGTGGGTACACAACAGGTGTTGCACAAAACCTGCTCTTGCGAGGAATGTCTGTCTTCGGTGCTTCTCCATTCTTAACCACCGGAACCTCAGTGAACCACTGATTTCGCCAATTGAAGATATGGAACAGTGATGTCTTTCTTTAATGCCATTAAAACAGTTACATGTACATACCCTAATGTCAGTTAATTAAAAATGTTTTTCTACTATAGGCTATAACATTTTAACGTCAGTCAGGGGTAATACTTACACAAGTCGTGCTTATTTCAAGATGTAATATGTAAGATTTAATTTTTTATTACAGGTTCACTACTAATTCTTTTCCAAAATTTTGATATGAAAGTTTTTTATACAAACCCTTATAATCTCAAGTTTTGGGTGGTCAAAACATGACTATAAAATTGTTATTTCGATTGCTAACATTTTTCAGATAGTTCACACATTTAGTTAAGGTGAATGGATCTCTTAGAAATTTTTTCCAGAAAGTTCAATACCAAGAAAAGGTTGTGATTGATTTTGGAGGTTATGGTACCAACAGTTTAGGAATTAGGGGCCTAAAACTAGCATTTTGGTAGTTTCCGGACAATAACTTGTGTGTTAGTGTATATAGATTTCTCAGAAATTGTACCACAAGGTTCCATAACACAAAGGGAAGGCTGGGATTGAGTTTGGGGGTTATTGCCCAAACGGTTCAGGAATTAGGGGCAAAAAAGGGGCCAAAAACAAGCATTTTTCTAGTTTCCAGACAGTAACTTCTGTTTAAGTGTATGGATCTCTCTAAAATTGTACTTCAAGGTTGCATACCACAAAGGGAAGGCTGGGATTAATTTGGGGCTAATTACTCCAAGGGGGAGAGGGTTCAAAAAGTTTGGGGGGAATTTTTTTTTCCAATTTTTTTGGGGGGTTCATATTTTTTTTCTTCAAAATTTTTGAAATTTCAAATGATTGCACAGTATTGCGCAATAGCAAGAAATCTTAAATTGCAAAATATTGCTAATAGCAAGAAATCTTCAATTGAAAATAAATACAAATCTTTTAAGCAATTTCAATGGGATTGATTTAAAGTCTTTAATTTTTGGGGGTTCTATGTATTACTTTTTGGATATTGGGCCCCATTTTTAAATTGGTCTACATCGAGGTCAAAAGGGTCCGAAATTAAACTTTGTTTGATTTCATCAAAAACTAAATGATTGCAGCTGTATGATATGTTGAATCTTATTGTGCATTTAGATTTTTTTTGGGGCCCTGTTTTTAAATAACTCCATATTAAGGTTTGAAGGGTCTAAAATTAAACATTGTTTGATTTCAACTAATATTAAATTTATGTTTTTTTTTATATGCTGAATCAAACCAAGTTTGTTAGATTTTGGATATCAGACCATTCTAGGTAAATTAAATGTCCCATTTCAAATTTTTAAGATCTTTGACCACATTTATTTTGTGTCAGAAACTTATATTATTTAAAAAATTTGATCACAATCCAAATTCAGACAGTATCAAGCTTGAACATTGTGTCCAAACTTGTCCCAACTGTTCAGGGTTAGACCTCTGCGGTTGTATCTGGCTGCGCTCAGGGAAGCATTTTATTTATCATATATTTTTTCTGTAATGCTAAAACGTTTTTGGTTTTGGGATTTCTTTAGGTCACTTTTGGATGAGCTTCCTGAGTATTTATACACTCAAGGTGTAGTTTTGGATGTTCCTGATGATTTAATAAAGATTCAATTCCTTTTCATGTGTGAAACATTATTTTCAATCAAAAACACAAGTAAACAGTGTGGTTAATACTCTTGGCAAATATTTCTAAAAGTAATTTTTTTTTAAAGTACATGTACATGTATCTGCTTGACTGGCAGTTTCAAAACTGATACAGCCTATATGGATACCATCTGGGTTTCTTTTCAGCTCAGGAGGACTTTCTCAACATACCTTTGTTTAATCTTCAGTTACTGATTCATTGATGACAATTTCTGGACTGTAAGTTGAGTGATTTGCTTACCCATCCTGCATACATCAACATTACATCATTGAAATATAACAAATCAACACCTGATAAACTGTGAAACTTTTCCACCATCTGTGATACATGTATATACTCCAAACATCTGTGATATAAACATTCTAACTTAGCTGCAATCTGTGATATAAACATTCTAACTTAGCTGCAATCTGTGATATAAACATTCTAACTTAGCTGCAATCTGTGATATAAACATTCTAACATAACTACTGCTATTTGTGATATAAACATTTAACATAACTGCTATCTGTGATATGAACATGAATTTCAAGTCAAATATCTGTGATATATTTATACTGGTTGTACATAATTGACTTCTGTTAAAGATATTTATTTCTAATTATAATTATTGATATATTAATGATATAAAAAGTAATTGAATGTTGATGGTTTTTGTTGTGGTGTTGGTTAAGTTTTGAATCATAAATTGTTGTTACTATAATCATGCATGTATATTTAATTATTAAATCATAAATGTTGTTTAAACACTCATTATTATCATTTTATCAAACATGCTTTGAAAAACAGCCATTGAAACATATACATGATATAGATGAAGAAGAACATAGAAATCTTGCAAGGTGAAAAAATTGAAATTAAGATGAAGAACAGCAACAAAAGTGTTGTTCCTTCAATTTTGATTGGTGCACTAAGAGACTTTATTTTCATTAAAGATACTTTTGTCATTAACATTAAAATAGATAAAATGCAGGCTGCAGCTTGATACAACCCCAGAGGTCGAACCCTGAATAGTTGACATGTACAAAGTAACAACACTTGGTCAGCACCTCATTAGGAACATTCATGCCATGTTTTGTTTCATTCCATTCAGTGGCTCTCTAAAAGAAGACATTTGTATGTATTGTCCATAGGGTCCTATGTTAAACGAAGTCCCCCCGCTGGCGGCCATCTTGGATGATGGATCGGCTACAAAGTAACAACACTTGGTCAGCACCTCATTAGGAACATTCTTGCCATGTTTGGTTTCATTCCATTCAGTGGTTCTCTAAAAGAAGACATTTGTATGTATTGTCCATAGGGTCCTATGTTAAACGAAGTCCCTCACTGGCTGCCATCTTGGATGATGGATCGGCTACAAAGTTTCAACACTTGGTCAGCACTTCATAAGGAACATTCATGCGATGTTTGGTTTCATTCCATTTAGTGGTTCTCTAGAAGAAGTTCAAAATGTAAAAAGTTAACGACGGACGCCAAGTGATGAGAAAAGCTGAGCTAAAAATGGGACCCAAAACCCAAAATCTAAGTACACAGTTAGAAACAGTATATGAAATAATCCCAAGAATTGCTGACTTTGAATTACACCAAATTGAAATTGGTCAAGAAATAAGAGATTTATACATACATGTAGTATTAGATAAAATGCTCCGCTGGGTGCAGCTTGATACGACCACAGAGGTCGAACCCTGAACAGTTGCATTGGGGCAAGTATGGACACAACATTCAAGCTTGATACAGCACTGAATTTGGATTGTGATTAAATATTTGACACAGCATAGGTTTCTGACACAGAATGAATGTGGTCAAAGAACTTAACAATTTTTAATTTACCTATTCAAACCATATCATTATTATTTGCTTTTATATATAAATCAGAAATAACCAATTTAAAATGGAAAATTTTAAAGAAAAAAAATGAAAAAAAAATCCCCCCTCAAATTTTTTGAACCCCCTTATGATTCATCACCCCCAAACTCAATCCCAGCCTTCCCTTTGTGGTATGGTACCTTTCAGTACAATTTCACAGAGATCTGTACACTTGAACACAAGTTATTGTCTAGAAACTAGAAAAATGTTTGTTTTTTGGCCCCAAATTCCTAAACGTTTAGGGCAATTACCCCCAAACTCAAACCAAGCTTTTCCTTTGTGGTATGGTACCTTGCAGTACAATTTCAGAGAGATCCATACACATGAACACAAGTTATTGTCTGGAAAGTAGAAAAATGCTTATTTTGGACCCTTTTTGGCCCCTTATTCCTAAACGTTTCGGGCAATTACCCCCAAACTCAATTCCAGCTTTCCCTTTGTGATATGGAACCTTTTATTACAATTTCAGAAAGATCCATACACTTACACACAAGTTATTGTCATAAAAATAGAAAAATGCTTGGTTTTTGCCCCTTTTTTGGCCCCTAATTCCAAAAATTTGGAGGCAATTACCCCCAAAATCAATTCCAGCATTCCCTTTGTCATATGGACCATGTGGTACAATGTCAGAGAGATCCATACACTAACACACAAGTTATGTCTGGAAGTTATAAAAATACTTATTTTTTGGCCCTTTTTGGCCCCTTATTCCTTAACTGTTAGTACCATAACCCCCAAAATCAATCCAAACCTTTCTTCTGTGGTATTGAACCTTATGGTAAAATTTCATAGAGATCCATTCACTTAAACTAAAGTTAGAGTGCGAAAACCAATGTGTCTTCGGACGACGACGCCAACGTCATACCAATATTCGACCGCAAATTTTGTTTGCAGTCATATAAAAAGTATTGTTTATGGCCCCTTTTTCATAAATGGTAAGGGCCATAACCCCAAAATCCTAACCTTCCTTTTGAGGTATGGAACCTTATGGTACAATTTTATAGAGATCCATACACTTACATGAATACACAATTTATTATTCTAAAACAAGCAAAATGCTTCTTTTGACCACCTTTTCCTAAACAGCTATTACAATAACCCCCATAATCAACCCCAACCTTTCTTTTGTAGTACAATTTCATGGAGATCCAAACACATATACTCTAGTTATTGTCTGAAAACAAAATGTCTTTGGACGACCATGACAACATCATACCATTATCAAAAAGGTGTCAGATGTTCAATCCTTTATTTTGAATTAGAGTTTCCCCCTGGAGAAAATTTTCATGATGGAGAACATTTTCTCAATATTGTATCTACATGTAGCATCTTAATTTGTAATGTTTAAATATGAATAATGTGATGTGAAATATCTATCAATGAGACAACAACCCAACATCATCAACATAGTTGTTAGGTTTAATACATTTTTATTAAAAATTAAAAAAAAAAAAGCCAAAATTACATGTACAGAACAACACAAGCATCATTCTGTGTGTATGTGTTGTGTCAAGAGCCTGTAATTTTGTAGAACTTTGTTGATGTTGCTTTATATCATATATGTGTTTTTTGTCTTATATCATATATGTGTTTTTTGTCTTGTACATAAACCAGGAGGTTGATTTTTCACATTTGAACTGTTTAACATTCATGACATTTTTCATGTCTGGGTAATTATGCTAACATAACCATGTGTTTTTTTGGAAGATTCAGAAATCAGTGCATAAAATAAAGAAATTTTATTATTGATTATGTAAGTAAGTTTGTTAATTATGGTAAGTCGGCATATGTGTACATAGTAACAGAGAAAACATGAGCTCTTTAACCGCATCATATAAAAACAACTATCCTCCAAGAGACCAAGTGACATAGATGCAAGAAATTATTCGTTCACATAACAGCCTTCAACAGTGAGCAAACCCATACTGCATATTGATCTATAATAGGGGTACAGACTAAAAATGAGATAAGCCCAGTTTTCCATAGATGTATGTGGCCACAAAATGAATACATGCTGGAAGTCTAGAAGAAAGTCTAAGGTTACTGTGGATTCATTTATTGTTCATGTTACAAATTTTTGTCATCTTCGTGGATAGATGAAGTGTATTGACCCAATTTTTTGATTTCATGTTTTTGCTGAGGTTTGCATATACATGTAAACATCAACTTAGTCATGTTAGTGGAACATTCAAATATTGTGTTTTAACCAATGAAATCCATGCATTTGCTATCCTAGCTATAACAATGAATCTACAATAATACAACAAGAATTATATAAAATTAACATTGGTCCTTGTAATTGAGGATCTAGATGGGGGTCCTTCAATTCTGTACATAGATATAGGAAGATGTTGTGTGAGTGCCAATGAGACAACTCTCTATCCAAATAACAATTTATAAAAGTAAACCATTATAGGTTATGTATTTTTTAAATATTAAGGCAATTTTCTCTTTTTTATACGTTTTGCCCATTATTCGCTATTCTTTATTTTTGTGTCCATTGTTCTCTATTCTTTATATTTTTTTGCCAATTATTTTCTATTCTGTAAACCCAAAATTACACCCTTGTAAATGATATGCAAGGTCAGATGAACCTAGTCTGACTGACATCTACACCTTATAATATTCATGTACACATGTATTGAGTGTCAGGTTTAATTTTGTTTCTCCTCGGGTTGTATCATCTCTTTAACATTTGTATTAGGTTTTGGATTTTTTAATATTTTGACCTAGAGAATCATTGGACTGACTGAAGAGACATTATGGGCTCTATGTCATAAACTTTTACTCAATGCTCAAAGAGTACAAAATTTGTGATTAAAAACCACCAATTACAGTATTTTGATTGGTTGATTTCCAAGTTCCAGTACATACTATAATCGTGCTCAAAATTTTTATGACCGCAAGGCCTGGGCTACATACAAAAAAGTTTATACTGAAATGAACATGACGAATATGAATGTTATGTTAAATAAAGTTTTTCCTGCCTGTCAACACATTTATAAAAGTTTCATGTTTTAGGTGAAACCAACATTCAATTTCAATGGCCTCATCATTGTTGTACAAATTCCTTTTGTCCTTCTATTTTCCATGTCAATCAATACAATCCAAACAGATCACTACTCTTATAATTATAAGATGGAGCTTCTATTTAGCATCTCTCCCAAATTTAGTTTGACACCTTCTGCATTAACGGAAAATATAGCAAATTTCACTAAGTTTTTACTAGCCCCAATCAATTTTAATTGGACTATGGCATAGGGCTAGACTGCTAGTGGCAAAATGCCAAGACTTGCCAAAAGAGATTATAATTAATCATAATAATGATCCTTAAAAGCATAAGTTTTAACACTCCCAAAAAGCTTGTGTAAAGTTGTGATACAGCTGTATTAGCAACTGCTTAAATAGATGCCAGGTTTGTTTTAAGATGAACATTTTTTTAAAGATTTACACACAATTATCAATGGTCTGTTGCGTTTGAGTTTCACTTGATATGGTCCACTAAGGTACATGTACATGTTCCGGACCATATGTGTATACTAATATGGTCTGACCATACGCGTATGGTCGGACTATATGAGTATTATACTTGTTTGGTTATTAACAGGCCGGACCATACGAGTATTTAGACCATATAGGTATTTTTCGAATAATTCTATCTTTTTTTGCAGGAACACACAGCTCAATCTCTGAACAAAAAACGGCACAAGTTACCATCTGAATTCTTTTATCTTTTACATATTGTCTTAGTCTTGGTGAATCTGTTATCTTGCATTTGCTAAGAGTCAATTCAAATTGCCTTTATACTTCCAATATTCGTCCGTAAGTGAAACCACATGCGTTTGGGGCATGGATTTTTTTCTGTTTTCTTAGTGTCTAAATTATTATTTCAGAAAAAAAATTTCTTCTTATTTCTACTTATTTTCATAAAATTGATGTGTTCTTGCTACTATTCTTACGATCTTATTGTCATTGTAAGATCATATGAATAGGAGCAAGAACACATGAACAAATTTACTAAAACAATAAGAAATTTTTTAGAAATTATAATTTTAAAAAGAAAAGAAAGAGGGTTCAATGACCAAAGTGCCTGTGAGTAAAGCAATTTACTTATTGTTTAACAGTTCATTTAGATATTTCTTGAAGTAATTTTCCAAAGTCAATATACAATATGTATTGCATTTCTTATGGACAAATCTATAATGTCCATGTTAAACTTAAAGTTATTTTACTATAATAATTACTTGTAATATTCACTATATTAAATTAATCATGTAAAAATGACTACCATATGATTGAATAAGTCAAAACTTCTTTTTTTCGAAACTCTTAATTTATGTGACACCTTTTCAACATTCATCGTGTCAATTACCCGGACCATATGAGTATATACGCAGATGGTCATGACCATACGCGTATGATCCAAATACTCATATGGTCTGGAACATACACAGTTTAAATCACCTATTATTGTCAGGTATCTATTGTCCCTCTATTGTCCATGTCAATCAATACAGTTCACTTCAATTACATGTATTACCGGTGGGGAAGTTCTCAAACCTCTTTCACAACTTAGTTTATTTTGGCACCTTCTAGATCATTGAAAAAAAGTGCACTGCAAAATCCTGTTAAGTTGTTAAATTTCAAAAACATAAAATATATTTCATTTTTATTTATCTAGGGCATGCTATGCCTTAAAATTTTACAAAATACACAGCTTTGTCTGTACTCCGAATAAATTTTGAGGTGAAAATGCAGCCATTTTAGCCAAAGGGTCCACATGAACCTAATGATGACCCCCACACTGCAGGCGATCTGTTCATAAAAACAAATAAGAAAATGACAAATAACGTATTTGATCCAGATAAGTTTAAAAAAATATCAATTTGGTTGAAAATATTGGATAACAATAATATAAAAAAAATTGTTGATCGTTGGCATGTTTTATTCGTACTCGTGATATTATTTGTTGTTTTTTTTTCATTACCTGCAGAAAATCATAATTATACTTACCTTACATTATTTCATTGTTTCTCCGTGTAAAACATCATTCTGTTGATTTCCGGGTCACATTGAAGTTGTCTTGTCAATTACACAACATGTGTTAGTGTTTACATGCAAAAGCGCGGGAAACTTCATCACATCAATGACACGAATATTACCGGAGAGTAACGAATGTTTATGTAAATAAAGGATCCTCATAGAAACAAAGATGGCTGAATTATAATTGAAAACATCCTGGGAAATGTGAAGGTCAGGATTATTACAGTACGATCACTTAAAAGGTAGGTCAGTAGTGGTTTTTCTTTTTGCGATTTTTGAATGGAATGTGAAAAACTGTATCTCGAGTGAACGCGATTGATAGTTTCAATTATTTTTACCGATAACCGCTACGAATTTCAGCTGACGTCGACTATAGTAGTAGTACCATACACATAAATAGAGTAACAGTAGTACCATACACATCAATAGAGTAACAGTACTACCATACACATCAATAGAGTAACAGTAGTACCATACACATCAATAGAGTAACAGTAGTACCATACACATCAATAGAGTAACAGTAGTACCATACACATCAATAGAGTAACAGTAGTACCATACACATCAATAGAGTAACAGTAGTACCATACACATCAATAGAGTAACAGTAGTACCATACACATCAATAGAATAACAGTAGTACCATACACATAAATAGAGTAACAGTAGTACCATACACATAAATAGAGTAACAGTAGTACGTTACACATAAATAGAATAACAGTAGTACGTTACACATAAATAGAGTAACAGTAGTACCATACACATAAATAGAGTAACAGTAGTACGTTACACATAAATAGAGTAACAGTAGTACCACCACACATAAATAGAGTAACAGTAGTACCATACACATAAATAGAGTAACAGTAGTACGTTACACATAAATAGAGTAACAGTAGTACCATACACATAAATAGAGTAACAGTAGTACCATACACATAAATAGAGTAACAGTAGTACCATACACATAAATAGAGTAACAGTAGTACCAGAGTAACAGTAGTACCAGAGTAACAGTAGTACCAGAGTAACAGTAGTACCATACACATAAATAGAGTAACAGTAGTACCATACACATAAATAGAGTAACAGTAGTACCATACACATAAATAGAGTAACAGTAGTACCATACACATCAATAGAGTAACAGTAGTACCATACACATCAATAGAGTAACAGTAGTACGTTACACATAAATAGAGTAACAGTAGTACCATATACATAAATAGAGTAACAGTAGTACCATATACATAAATAGAGTAACAGTAGTACCATACACATAAATAGAGTAACAGTAGTACCATACACATAAATAGAGTAACAGTAGTACCATACACATAAATAGAGTAACAGTAGTACCATACACATAAATAGAGTAACAGTAGTACCATACACATAAATAGAGTAACAGTAGTACCATACTCATAAATAGAGTAACAGTAGTACCATACACATAAATAGAGTAACAGTAGTACCATATACATAAATAGAGTAACAGTAGTACCATACACATCAATAGAGTAACAGTAGTACCATACACATCAATAGAGTAACAGTAGTACCATACTCATCAATAGAGTAACAGTAGTACCATACACATAAATAGAGTAACAGTAGTACCATATACATAAATAGAGTAACAGTAGTACCATACACATAAATAGAGTAACAGTAGTACCATACACATCAATAGAGTAACAGTAGTACCATACACATCAATAGAGTAACAATAGTACCATACACATAAATAGAGTAACAGTAGTACGTTACACATCAATAGAGTAACAATAGTACCATACACATAAATAGAGTAACAGTAGTACCATACACGTAAATAGAGTAACAGTAGTACCATACACATAAATAGAGTAACAGTAGTACGTTACACATAAATAGAGTAACAGTAGTACCATACACATAAATAGAGTAACAGTAGTACCATACACATCAATAGAGTAACAGTAGTACCATACACATCAATAGAGTAACAGTAGTACCATACACATCAATAGAGTAACAGTAGTACCATACACATCAATAGAGTAACAGTAGTACCATACACATCAATAGAGTAACAGTAGTACCATACACATCAATAGAGTAACAGTAGTACCATACACATCAATAGAGTAACAGTAGTACCATACACATCAATAGAGTAACAGTAGTACCATACTCATCAATAGAGTAACAGTAGTACCATACACATAAATAGAGTAACAGTAGTACCATACACATCAATAGAATAACAGTAGTACCATACACATCAATAGAGTAACAGTAGTACCATACACATCAATAGAGTAACAGTAGTACGTTACACATAAATAGAGTAACAATAGTACCATACACATAAATAGAATAACAGTAGTACCATACACATAAATAGAGTAACAGTAGTACCATACACATAAATAGAATAACAGTAGTACGTTACACATAAATAGAGTAACAGTAGTACCATACACATAAATAGAGTAACAGTAGTACGTTACACATAAATAGAGTAACAGTAGTACGTTACACATAAATAGAGTAACAGTAGTACCATACACATAAATAGAGTAACAGTAGTACGTTACACATAAATAGAGTAACAGTAGTACCATACACATAAATAGAGTAACAGTAGTACCATACACATCAATAGAGTAACAGTAGTACGTTACACATAAATAGAGTAACAGTAGTACCATACACATAAATAGAGTAACAGTAGTACCATACACATCAATAGAGTAACAGTAGTACCATACACATAAATAGAGTAACAGTAGTACCATACACATAAATAGAGTAACAGTAGTACCATACTCATAAATAGAGTAACAGTAGTACCATACACATCAATAGAGTAACAGTAGTACCATACACATCAATAGAGTAACAGTAGTACCATACACATCAATAGAGTAACAGTAGTACCATACACATAAATAGAGTAACAGTAGTACGTTACACATAAATAGAGTAACAGTAGTACCATATACATAAATAGAGTAACAGTAGTACCATACACATAAATAGAGTAACAGTAGTACCATACACATAAATAGAGTAACAGTAGTACCATACACATAAATAGAGTAACAGTAGTACCATATACATAAATAGAGTAACAGTAGTACCATACACATAAATAGAGTAACAGTAGTACCATACACATAAATAGAGTAACAGTAGTACCATACACATAAATAGAGTAACAGTAGTACCATACTCATAAATAGAGTAACAGTAGTACCATATACATCAATAGAGTAACAGTAGTACCATACACATCAATAGAGTAACAGTAGTACCATACACATAAATAGAGTAACAGTAGTACCATACACATCAATAGAGTAACAGTAGTACCATACACATCAATAGAGTAACAGTAGTACCATATACATAAATAGAGTAACAGTAGTACCATACACATCAATAGAGTAACAGTAGTACGTTACACATAAATAGAGTAACAGTAGTACCATACACATAAATAGAGTAACAGTAGTACCATACACATCAATAGAGTAACAGTAGTACCATACACATCAATAGAGTAACAGTAGTACCATACACATCAATAGAGTAACAGTAGTACCATACACATCAATAGAGTAACAGTAGTACCATACACATCAATAGAGTAACAGTAGTACCATACACATCAATAGAGTAACAGTAGTACCATACACATAACTAGAGTAACAGTAGTACCATACACATCAATAGAGTAACAGTAGTACCATACACATAAATAGAGTAACAGTAGTACCATACACATCAATAGAGTAACAGTAGTACCATACACATCAATAGAGTAACAGTAGTACCATACACATCAATAGAGTAACAGTAGTACCATACACATCAATAGAGTAACAGTAGTACCATACACATCAATAGAGTAACAGTAGTACCATACACATAACTAGAGTAACAGTAGTACCATACACATCAATAGAGTAACAGTAGTACCATACACATCAATAGAGTAACAGTAGTACCATATACATAAATAGAGTAACAGTAGTACCATACACATAAATAGAGTAACAGTAGTACCATACACATAAATAGAGTAACAGTAGTACCATACACATAAATAGAGTAACAGTAGTACGTTACACATCAATAGAGTAACAATAGTACCATACACATAAATAGAGTAACAGTAGTTCCATACACATAAATAGAGTAACAGTAGTACCATACACATAAATAGAGTAACAGTAGTACGTTACACATAAATAGAGTAACAGTAGTACGTTACACATAAATAGAGTAACAGTAGTACCATACACATAAATAGAGTAACAGTAGTACGTTACACATCAATAGAGTAACAGTAGTACCATACACATCAATAGAGTAACAGTAGTACGTTACACATCAATAGAGTAACAGTAGTACCATACACATAAATAGAGTAACAGTAGTACCATACACATAAATAGAGTAACAGTAGTACCATACACATAAATAGAGTAACAGTAGTACCATACACATAAATAGAGTAACAGTAGTACCATACACATAAATAGAGTAACAGTAGTACCATACACATAAATAGAGTAACAGTAGTACCATATACATAAATAGAGTAACAGTAGTACCATACACATCAATAGAGTAACAGTAGTACCATACACATCAATAGAGTAACAGTAGTACCATACACATCAATAGAGTAACAGTAGTACCATACACATCAATAGAGTAACAGTAGTACCATACACATAACTAGAGTAACAGTAGTACCATACACATAGATAGAGTAACAGTAGTACCATACACATAGATAGAGTAACAGTAGTACCATACACATAAATAGAGTAACAGTAGTACCATACACATAAATAGAGTAACAGTAGTACCATACACATAACTAGAGTAACAGTAGTACCATACACATCAATAGAGTAACAGTAGTACCATACACATCAATAGAGTAACAGTAGTACCATACACATCAATAGAGTAACAGTAGTACCATACACATCAATAGAGTAACAGTAGTACGTTACACATCAATAGAGTAACAGTAGTACCATACACATCAATAGAGTAACAGTAGTACCATACACATCAATAGAGTAACAGTAGTACCATACACATCAATAGAGTAACAGTAGTACCATACACATAAATAGAGTAACAGTAGTACGTTACACATCAATAGAGTAACAGTAGTACGTTACACATAAATAGAGTAACAGTAGTACGTTACACATAAATAGAGTAACAGTAGTACCATACACATAAATAGAGTAACAGTAGTACCATACACATCAATAGAGTAACAGTAGTACCATACACATCAATAGAGTAACAGTAGTACCATACACATCAATAGAGTAACAGTAGTACCATACACATCAATAGAGTAACAGTAGTACCATACACATCAATAGAGTAACAGTAGTACCATACACATCAATAGAGTAACAGTAGTACCATACACATCAATAGAGTAACAGTAGTACCATACACATCAATAGAGTAACAGTAGTACCATACACATCAATAGAGTAACAGTAGTACCATACACATCAATAGAGTAACAGTAGTACCATACACATCAATAGAGTAACAGTAGTACGTTACACATAAATAGAATAACAGTAGTACCATACACATAAATAGAGTAACAGTAGTACCATACACATAAATAGAGAGTAACAGTAGTACCATACACATAGATAGAGAGTAACAGTAGTACCATACACATCAATAGAGTAACAGTAGTACCATACACATCAATAGAGTAACAGTAGTACCATACACATCAATAGAGTAACAGTAGTACCATACACATCAATAGAGTAACAGTAGTACCATACACATCAATAGAGTAACAGTAGTACCATACACATCAATAGAGTAACAGTAGTACCATACACATCAATAGAGTAACAGTAGTACCATACACATCAATAGAGTAACAGTAGTACCATACACATCAATAGAGTAACAGTAGTACCAGTAGTACACATCAATAGAGTAACAGTAGTACGTTACACATAAATAGAATAACAGTAGTACGTTACACATAAATAGAGTAACAGTAGTACCATACACATAAATAGAGTAACAGTAGTACCATACACATAAATAGAGTAACAGTAGTACGTTACAAAAATAGAGTAACAGTAGTACCATACACATCAATAGAGTAACAGTAGTACCATACACATAAATAGAGTAACAGTAGTACGTTACACATCAATAGAGTAACAGTAGTACCATACACATAAATAGAGTAACAGTAGTACCATACACATCAATAGAGTAACAGTAGTACGTTACACATAAATAGAGTAACAGTAGTACCATACACATCAATAGAGTAACAGTAGTACCATACACATCAATAGAGTAACAGTAGTACCATACACATCAATAGAGTAACAATAGTACCATACACATAAATAGAATAACAGTAGTACGTTACACATCAATAGAGTAACAGTAGTACCATACACATAAATAGAGTAACAGTAGTACGTTACACATAAATAGAGTAACAGTAGTACCATACACATCAATAGAGTAACAGTAGTACGTTACACATCAATAGAGTAACAGTAGTACGTTACACATCAATAGAGTAACAGTAGTACCATACACATCAATAGAGTAACAGTAGTACCATACACATCAATAGAGTAACAGTAGTACGTTACACATCAATAGAGTAACAGTAGTACCATACACATAAATAGAGTAACAGTAGTACGTTACACATCAATAGAGTAACAGTAGTACCATACACATCAATAGAGTAACAGTAGTACCATACACATCAATAGAGTAACAGTAGTACCATACACATCAATAGAGTAACAGTAGTACCATACACATCAATAGAGTAACAGTAGTACCATACACATCAATAGAGTAACAGTAGTACCATACACATCAATAGAGTAACAGTAGTACCATACACATCAATAGAGTAACAGTAGTACCATACACATCAATAGAGTAACAGTAGTACCATACACATCAATAGAGTAACAGTAGTACCATACACATAAATAGAGTAACAGTAGTACCGTACACATAAATAGAGTAACAGTAGTACGTTACACATAAATAGAATAACAGTAGTACCATACACATAAATAGAGTAACAGTAGTACCATACACATAAATAGAGAGTAACAGTAGTACCATACACATAGATAGAGAGTAACAGTAGTACCATACACATCAATAGAGTAACAGTAGTACCATACACATCAATAGAGTAACAGTAGTACCATACACATCAATAGAGTAACAGTAGTACCATACACATAAATAGAGTAACAGTAGTACGTTACACATCAATAGAGTAACAGTAGTACCATACACATCAATAGAGTAACAGTAGTACCATACACATCAATAGAGTAACAGTAGTACCATACACATCAATAGAGTAACAGTAGTACCATACACATCAATAGAGTAACAGTAGTACCATACACATCAATAGAGTAACAGTAGTACCATACACATCAATAGAGTAACAGTAGTACGTTACACATCAATAGAGTAACAGTAGTACCATACACGTAAATAGAGTAACAGTAGTACCATACACGTAAATAGAGTAACAGTAGTACCATACACGTAAATAGAGTAACAGTAGTACCATACACATAAATAGAGTAACAGTAGTACCATACACATAAATAGAGTAACAGTAGTACCATACACATAAATAGAGTAACAGTAGTACCATACACGTAAATAGAGTAACAGTAGTACGTTACACATAAATAGAATAACAGTAGTACCATACACATCAATAGAGTAACAGTAGTACCATACACATAAATAGAGTAACAGTAGTACCATACACATGATAGATAGAGTAACAGTAGTACCATACACATCAATAGAGTAACAGTAGTACCATACACATCAATAGAGTAACAGTAGTACCATACACATAAATAGAGTAACAGTAGTACCATACACATCAATAGAGTAACAGTAGTACCATACACATAAATAGAGTAACAGTAGTACCATACACATCAATAGAGTAACAGTAGTACCATACACATAAATAGAGTAACAGTAGTACCATACACATAAATAGAGTAACAGTAGTACCATACTCATAAATAGAGTAACAGTAGTACCATACACATCAATAGAGTAACAGTAGTACCATACACATCAATAGAGTAACAGTAGTACCATACACATCAATAGAGTAACAGTAGTACCATACACATCAATAGAGTAACAGTAGTACGTTACACATAAATAGAGTAACAGTAGTACGTTACACATAAATAGAGTAACAGTAGTACCATACACATAAATAGAGTAACAGTAGTACCATACACATAAATAGAGTAACAGTAGTACCATATACATAAATAGAGTAACAGTAGTACCATACACATAAATAGAGTAACAGTAGTACCATACACATAAATAGAGTAACAGTAGTACCATACACATAAATAGAGTAACAGTAGTACGTTACACATAAATAGAGTAACAGTAGTACCATACACATAAATAGAGTAACAGTAGTACCATACACATAAATAGAGTAACAGTAGTACCATACACATCAATAGAGTAACAGTAGTACCATACACATAAATAGAGTAACAGTAGTACCATACACATCAATAGAGTAACAGTAGTACGTTACACATAAATAGAGTAACAGTAGTACCATACACATAAATAGAGTAACAGTAGTACCATACACATAAATAGAGTAACAGTAGTACCATACACATAAATAGAGTAACAGTAGTACCATACACATAAATAGAATAACAGTAGTACCATATACATAAATAGAGTAACAGTAGTACCATATACATAAATAGAGTAACAGTAGTACCATACACATAAATAGAATAACAGTAGTACCATACACATCAATAGAGTAACAGTAGTACCATACACATAAATAGAATAACAGTAGTACCATACACATCAATAGAGTAACAGTAGTACCATACACATAAATAGAATAACAGTAGTACCATACACATCAATAGAGTAACAGTAGTACCATACACATCAATAGAGTAACAGTAGTACCATACACATCAATAGAGTAACAGTAGTACCATACACATAAATAGAATAACAGTAGTACCATACACATAAATAGAGTAACAGTAGTACCATACACATAAATAGAGTAACAGTAGTACCATACACATCAAATAGAGTAACAGTAGTACCGTACACATCAATAGAGTAACAGTAGTACCATACACATCAATAGAGTAACAGTAGTACCATACACATCAATAGAGTAACAGTAGTACCATACACATCAATAGAGTAACAGTAGTACCATACACATCAATAGAGTAACAGTAGTACCATACACATCAATAGAGTAACAGTAGTACCATACACATAAATAGAGTAACAGTAGTACCATACACATAAATAGAGTAACAGTAGTACCATACACATAAATAGAGTAACAGTAGTACCATACACATAAATAGAGTAACAGTAGTACCATACACATCAATAGAGTAACAGTAGTACCATACACATCAATAGAGTAACAGTAGTACCATACACATCAATAGAATAACAGTAGTACCATACACATAAATAGAGTAACAGTAGTACCATACACATAAATAGAGTAACAGTAGTACCATACACATAAATAGAGTAACAGTAGTACCATACACATCAATAGAGTAACAGTAGTACCATACACATCAATAGAGTAACAGTAGTACCATACACATCAATAGAGTAACAGTAGTACCATACACATCAATAGAGTAACAGTAGTACCATACACATCAATAGAGTAACAGTAGTACCATACACATAAATAGAGTAACAGTAGTACCATACACATAAATAGAGTAACAGTAGTACGTTACACATAAATAGAGTAACAGTAGTACCATACACATAAATAGAGTAACAGTAGTACGTTACACATAAATAGAGTAACAGTAGTACCATACACATAAATAGAGTAACAGTAGTACCATACACATCAATAGAGTAACAGTAGTACCATACACATCAATAGAGTAACAGTAGTACCATACACATCAATAGAGTAACAGTAGTACCATACACATCAATAGAGTAACAGTAGTACCATACACATCAATAGAGTAACAGTAGTACCATACACATCAATAGAGTAACAGTAGTACGTTACACATCAATAGAGTAACAGTAGTACCATACACGTAAATAGAGTAACAGTAGTACCATACACATCAATAGAGTAACAGTAGTACCATACACATAAATAGAGTAACAGTAGTACCATACACATAAATAGAGTAACAGTAGTACCATACACATCAATAGAGTAACAGTAGTACCATACACATCAATAGAGTAACAGTAGTACCATACACATAAATAGAGTAACAGTAGTACCATACACATCAATAGAGTAACAGTAGTACCATACACATAAATAGAGTAACAGTAGTACCATACACATAGATAGAGTAACAGTAGTACCATACACATAAATAGAGTAACAGTAGTACCATACACATCAATAGAGTAACAGTAGTACCATACACATCAATAGAGTAACAGTAGTACCATACACATAAATAGAGTAACAGTAGTACCATACACATAAATAGAGTAACAGTAGTACCATACACATCAATAGAGTAACAGTAGTACGTTACACATAAATAGAGTAACAGTAGTACCATACACACAGATATAACAGTAGAGTAACAGTAGTACCATACACATCAATAGAGTAACAGTAGTACCATACACATAAATAGAGTAACAGTAGTACCATACACATCAATAGAGTAACAGTAGTACCATACACATAAATAGAGTAACAGTAGTACCATACACATCAATAGAGTAACAGTAGTACCATACACATAAATAGAGTAACAGTAGTACCATACACATAAATAGAGTAACAGTAGTACCATACACATAAATAGAGTAACAGTAGTACGTTACACATCAATAGAGTAACAGTAGTACCATACACATCAATAGAGTAACAGTAGTACCATACACATAAATAGAGTAACAGTAGTACCATACACGTCAATAGAGTAACAGTAGTACCATACACATCAATAGAGTAACAGTAGTACCATACACATAAATAGAGTAACAGTAGTACCATACACATAAATAGAGTAACAGTAGTACGTTACACATAAATAGAGTAACAGTAGTACCATACACATCAATAGAGTAACAGTAGTACCATACACATAAAAGAGAGTAACAGTAGCACCATACACATAGATAGAGTAACAGTAGTACCATACACATAAATAGAGTAACAGTAGTACCATACACATCAATAGAGTAACAGTAGTACCATACACATAAATAGAGTAACAGTAGTACGTTACACATCAATAGAGTAACAGTAGTACCATACACATAAATAGAGTAACAGTAGTACCATACACATAAATAGAGTAACAGTAGTACCATACACATAAATAGAGTAACAGTAGTACCATACACATCAATAGAGTAACAGTAGTACCATACACATAAATAGAGTAACAGTAGTACCATACACATCAATAGAGTAACAGTAGTACCATACACATCAATAGAGTAACAGTAGTACCATACACATAGATAGAGTAACAGTAGTACCATACACATCAATAGAGTAACAGTAGTACCATACACATAAATAGAGTAACAGTAGTACCATACACATAGATAGAGTAACAGTAGTACCATACACATAGATAGAGTAACAGTAGTACCATACACATAAATAGAGAGTAACAGTAGTACCATACACATAGATAGAGTAACAGTAGTACCATACACATAAATAGAGAGTAACAGTAGTACCATACACATCAATAGAGTAACAGTAGTACCATACACATAAAGAGAGTAACAGTAGTACCATACACATAGATAGAGTAACAGTAGTACCATACACATCAATAGAGTAACAGTAGTACCATACACATAAATAGAATAACAGTAGTACCATACACATAAATAGAGTAACAGTAGTACGTTACACATCAATAGAGTAACAGTAGTACCATACACATCAATAGAGTAACAGTAGTACGTTACACATAAATAGAGTAACAGTAGTACCATACACATCAATAGAGTAACAGTAGTACCATACACATAAATAGAGAGTAACAGTAGTACCATACACATAGATAGAGTAACAGTAGTACCATACACATAAATAGAGTAACAGTAGTACCATACACATCAATAGAGTAACAGTAGTACCATACACATAAATAGAGTAACAGTAGTACGTTACACATCAATAGAGTAACAGTAGTACCATACACATAAATAGAGTAACAGTAGTACCATACACATAAATAGAGTAACAGTAGTACCATACAAATAAATAGAGTAACAGTAGTACCATACACATCAATAGAGTAACAGTAGTACCATACACATAAATAGAGTAACAGTAGTACCATACACATCAATAGAGTAACAGTAGTACCATACACATCAATAGAGTAACAGTAGTACCATACACATAGATAGAGTAACAGTAGTACCATACACATCAATAGAGTAACAGTAGTACCATACACATAAATAGAGTAACAGTAGTACCATACACATAAATAGAGTAACAGTAGTACCATACACATAGATAGAGTAACAGTAGTACCATACACATAAATAGAGAGTAACAGTAGTACCATACACATAGATAGAGTAACAGTAGTACCATACACATAAATAGAGAGTAACAGTAGTACCATACACATCAATAGAGTAACAGTAGTACCATACACATAAATAGAGAGTAACAGTAGTACCATACACATAGATAGAGTAACAGTAGTACCATACACATCAATAGAGTAACAGTAGTACCATACACATAAATAGAGTAACAGTAGTACCATACACATAAATAGAGTAACAGTAGTACCATACACATCAATAGAGTAACAGTAGTACCATACACATCAATAGAGTAACAGTAGTACCATACACATAAATAGAGTAAAGTAGTACCATACACATCAATAGAGTAACAGTAGTACCATACACATCAATAGAGTAACAGTAGTACCATACACATCAATAGAGTAACAGTAGTACCATACACATAAATAGAGTAACAGTAGTACCATACACATAAATAGAGTAACAGTAGTACCATACACATAAATAGAGTAACAGTAGTACCATACACGTAAATAGAGTAACAGTAGTACCATACACATAAATAGAGTAACAGTAGTACCATACACATAAATAGAGTAACAGTAGTACCATACACATAAATAGAGTAACAGTAGTACCATACACATAAATAGAGTAACAGTAGTACCATACACATCAATAGAGTAACAGTAGTACCATACACATCAATAGAGTAACAGTAGTACCATACACATAAATAGAGTAACAATAGTACCATACACAAATAGAGTAACAGTAGTACCATACACATAAATAGAGTAACAGTAGTACCATACACATAAATAGAGTAACAGTAGTACCATACACATAAATAGAGTAACAGTAGTACCATACACATAAATAGAGTAACAGTAGTACCATACACATCAATAGAGTAACAGTAGTACCATACACATCAATAGAGTAACAGTAGTACCATACACATCAATAGAGTAACAGTAGTACCATACACATCAATAGAGTAACAGTAGTACCATACACATAAATAGAGTAACAGTAGTACCATACACATAAATAGAGTAACAGTAGTACCATATACATAAATAGAGTAACAGTAGTACGTTACACATAAATAGAGTAACAGTAGTACCATACACGTCAATAGAATAACAGTAGTACGTTACACATCAATAGAGTAACAGTAGTACCATACACATCAATAGAGTAACAGTAGTACCATACACATAAATAGAGTAACAGTAGTACCATACACATAACAGTAGTACCATAATAGAGTAACAGTAGTACCATACACATCAATAGAGTAACAGTAGTACCATACACATCAATAGAGTAACAGTAGTACCATACACATCAATAGAGTAACAGTAGTACCATACACATAAATAGAGTAACAGTAGTACCATACACATAAATAGAGTAACAGTAGTACCATACACATAAATAGAGTAACAGTAGTACCATACACATCAATAGAGTAACAGTAGTACCATACACATCAATAGAGTAACAGTAGTACCATACACATCAATAGAGTAACAGTAGTACCATACACATCAATAGAGTAACAGTAGTACCATACACATCAATAGAGTAACAGTAGTACCATACACATCAATAGAGTAACAGTAGTACCATACACATCAATAGAGTAACAGTAGTACCAGTACACATCAATAGAGTAACAGTAGTACCATACACATCAATAGAGTAACAGTAGTACCATACACATCAATAGAGTAACAGTAGTACCATACACATCAATAGAGTAACAGTAGTACCATACACATCAATAGAGTAACAGTAGTACCATACACATCAATAGAGTAACAGTAGTACCATACACATCAATAGAGTAACAGTAGTACCATACACATCAATAGAGTAACAGTAGTACCAATAGAGTAACAGTAGTACATACACAAATAGAGTAACAGTAGTACCATACACATCAATAGAGTAACAGTAGTACCATACACATAAATAGAGTAACAGTAGTACCATACACATAAATAGAGTAACAGTAGTACCATACACATCAATAGAGTAACAGTAGTACCATACACATCAATAGAGTAACAGTAGTACCATACACATCAATAGAGTAACAGTAGTACCATACACATCAATAGAGTAACAGTAGTACCATACACATCAATAGAGTAACAGTAGTACCATACACATCAATAGAGTAACAGTAGTACCATACACATCAATAGAGTAACAGTAGTACCATACACATAAATAGAGTAACAGTAGTACCATACACATAAATAGAGTAACAGTAGTACCATACACATAAATAGAGTAACAGTAGTACCATACACATCAATAGAGTAACAGTAGTACCATACACATCAATAGAGTAACAGTAGTACCATACACATAAATAGAGTAACAGTAGTACCATACACATCAATAGAGTAACAGTAGTACGTTACACATAAATAGAGTAACAGTAGTACCATACACATCAATAGAGTAACAGTAGTACCATACACATCAATAGAGTAACAGTAGTACCATACACATAAATAGAGTAACAGTAGTACCATACACATCAATAGAGTAACAGTAGTACCATACACATCAATAGAGTAACAGTAGTACCATACACATAAATAGAGTAACAGTAGTACCATACACATAAATAGAGTAACAGTAGTACCATACACAGTAACACATCAATAGAGTAACAGTAGTACCATACACATCAATAGAGTAACAGTAGTACCATACACATCAATAGAGTAACAGTAGTACCATACACATCAATAGAGTAACAGTAGTACCATACACATCAATAGAGTAACAGTAGTACCATACACATAAATAGAGTAACAGTAGTACCATACACATAAATAGAGTAACAGTAGTACCATACACATAAATAGAGTAACAGTAGTACCATACACACAATAGTAACAGTAGTACCATACACATCAATAGAGTAACAGTAGTACCATACACATAAATAGAGTAACAGTAGTACCATACACATCAATAGAGTAACAGTAGTACCATACACATAAATAGAGTAACAGTAGTACCATACACATAAATAGAGTAACAGTAGTACCATACACATAAATAGAGTAACAGTAGTACCATACACATCAATAGAGTAACAGTAGTACCATACACATCAATAGAGTAACAGTAGTACCATACACATCAATAGAGTAACAGTAGTACCATACACATCAATAGAGTAACAGTAGTACCATACACATCAATAGAGTAACAGTAGTACCATACACATCAATAGAGTAACAGTAGTACCATACACATCAATAGAGTAACAGTAGTACCATACACATCAATAGAGTAACAGTAGTACCATACACATAAATAGAGTAACAGTAGTACCATACACATCAATAGAGTAACAGTAGTACCATACACATCAATAGAGTAACAGTAGTACCATACACATCAATAGAGTAACAGTAGTACCATACACATCAATAGAGTAACAGTAGTACCATACACATCAATAGAGTAACAGTAGTACCATACACATCAATAGAGTAACAGTAGTACCATACACATCAATAGAGTAACAGTAGTACCATACACATCAATAGAGTAACAGTAGTACCATACACATCAATAGAGTAACAGTAGTACCATACACATCAATAGAGTAACAGTAGTACCATACACATCAATAGAGTAACAGTAGTACCATACACATCAATAGAGTAACAGTAGTACCATACACATCAATAGAGTAACAGTAGTACCATACACATCAATAGAGTAACAGTAGTACCATACACATAAATAGAGTAACAGTAGTACCATACACATAAATAGAGTAACAGTAGTACCATACACATAAATAGAGTAACAGTAGTACCATACACATAAATAGAGTAACAGTAGTACCATACACATAAATAGACCATAACAGTAGTACAGTAGTATACACATAAATAGAGTAACAGTAGTACCATACACATAAATAGAGTAACAGTAGTACCATACACATAAATAGAGTAACAGTAGTACCATACACATAAATAGAGTAACAGTAGTACCATACACATAAATAGAGTAACAGTAGTACCATACACATAAATAGAGTAACAGTAGTACCATACACATAAATAGAGTAACAGTAGTACCATACACATAAATAGAGTAACAGTAGTACCATACACATAAATAGAGTAACAGTAGTACCATACACATAAATAGAGTAACAGTAGTACCATACACATAAATAGAGTAACAGTAGTACCATACACATCAATAGAGTAACAGTAGTACCATACACATAAATAGAGTAACAGTAGTACCATACACATAAATAGAGTAACAGTAGTACACATAAATAGAGTAACAGTAGTACCATACACATCAATAGAGTAACAGTAGTACCATACACATAAATAGAGTAACAGTAGTACGTTACACACAATAGAGTAACAGTAGTACCATACACATCAATAGAGTAACAGTAGTACCATACACATCAATAGAGTAACAGTAGTACCATACACATCAATAGAGTAACAGTAGTACCATACACATAAATAGAGTAACAGTAGTACCATACACATAAATAGAGTAACAGTAGTACCATACACATAAATAGAGTAACAGTAGTACCATACACATAAATAGAGTAACAGTAGTACCATACACATAAATAGAGTAACAGTAGTACCATACACATAAATAGAGTAACAGTAGTACCATACACATCAATAGAGTAACAGTAGTACCATACACATCAATAGAGTAACAATAGTACCATACACATCAACAGAATAACAGTAGTACCATACACATAAATAGAGTAACAGTAGTACCATACACATAAATAGAGTAACAGTAGTACCATACACATAAATAGAGTAACAGTAGTACCATACACATAAATAGAGTAACAGTAGTACGTTACACATAAATAGAGTAACAGTAGTACGTTACACATCAATAGAGTAACAGTAGTACCAGAGTAACAGTAGTACCATACACATCAATAGAGTAACAGTAGTACCATACACATCAATAGAGTAACAGTAGTACCATACACATCAATAGAGTAACAGTAGTACCATACACATCAATAGAGTAACAGTAGTACCATACACATCAATAGAGTAACAGTAGTACCATACACATCAATAGAGTAACAGTAGTACCATACACATCAATAGAGTAACAGTAGTACCATACACATCAATAGAGTAACAGTAGTACCATACACATAAATAGAGTAACAGTAGTACGTTACACATAAATAGAGTAACAGTAGTACGTTACACATCAATAGAGTAACAGTAGTACCAGAGTAACAGTAGTACCATACACATCAATAGAGTAACAGTAGTACCATACACATAAATAGAGTAACAGTAGTACGTTACACATAAATAGAGTAACAGTAGTACCATACACATAAATAGAGTAACAGTAGTACCATACACATAAATAGAGTAACAGTAGTACCATACACATCAATAGAGTAACAGTAGTACCATACACATAAATAGAGTAACAGTAGTACCATACACATAAATAGAGTAACAGTAGTACGTTACACATCAATAGAGTAACAGTAGTACCATACACATCAATAGAGTAACAGTAGTACCATACACATCAATAGAGTAACAGTAGTACCATACACATAAATAGAGTAACAGTAGTACCATACACATAAATAGAGTAACAGTAGTACCATACACATAAATAGAGTAACAGTAGTACCATACACATCAATAGAGTAACAGTAGTACCATACACATCAATAGAGTAACAGTAGTACCATACACATAAATAGAATAACAGTAGTACCATACACATAAATAGAGTAACAGTAGTACCATACACATAAATAGAGTAACAGTAACAGTAGTACCATACACATAAATAGAGTAACAGTAGTACCATACACATAAATAGAGTAACAGTAGTACCATACACATCAATAGAGTAACAGTAGTACCATACACATCAATAGAGTAACAGTAGTACCATACACATCAATAGAGTAACAGTAGTACCATACACATCAATAGAGTAACAGTAGTACCATACACATCAATAGAGTAACAGTAGTACCATACACATAAATAGAGTAACAGTAGTACCATACACATCAATAGAGTAACAGTAGTACCATACACATCAATAGAGTAACAGTAGTACCATACACATCAATAGAGTAACAGTAGTACCATACACATCAATAGAGTAACAGTAGTACCATACACATCAATAGAGTAACAGTAGTACCATACACATCAATAGAGTAACAGTAGTACCATACACATCAATAGAGTAACAGTAGTACCATACACATCAATAGAGTAACAGTAGTACCATACACATCAATAGAGTAACAGTAGTACCATACACATCAATAGAGTAACAGTAGTACCATACACATCAATAGAGTAACAGTAGTACCATACACATCAATAGAGTAACAGTAGTACCATACACATCAATAGAGTAACAGTAGTACCATACACATCAATAGAGTAACAGTAGTACCATACACATCAATAGAGTAACAGTAGTACCATACACATCAATAGAGTAACAGTAGTACCATACACATCAATAGAGTAACAGTAGTACCATACACATCAATAGAGTAACAGTAGTACCATACACATCAATAGAGTAACAGTAGTACCATACACATCAATAGAGTAACAGTAGTACCATACACATCAATAGAGTAACAGTAGTACCATACACATCAATAGAGTAACAGTAGTACCATACACATCAATAGAGTAACAGTAGTACCATACACATCAATAGAGTAACAGTAGTACCATACACATCAATAGAGTAACAGTAGTACCATACACATCAATAGAGTAACAGTAGTACCATACACATCAATAGAGTAACAGTAGTACCATACACATAAATAGAGTAACAGTAGTACCATACACATCAATAGAGTAACAGTAGTACCATACACATAAATAGAGTAACAGTAGTACCATACACATCAATAGAGTAACAGTAGTACCATACACATAAATAGAGTAACAGTAGTACCATACACATCAATAGAGTAACAGTAGTACCATACACATAAATAGAGTAACAGTAGTACCATACACATAAATAGAGTAACAGTAGTACCATACACATCAATAGAGTAACAGTAGTACCATACACATCAATAGAGTAACAGTAGTACCATACACATAAATAGAGTAACAGTAGTACCATACACATCAATAGAGTAACAGTAGTACCATACATCAATAGAGTAACAGTAGTACCAGAGTAACAGTAGTACCATACACATCAATAGAGTAACAGTAGTACCATACACATCAATAGAGTAACAGTAGTACCATACACATCAATAGAGTAACAGTAGTACCATACTCATAAATAGAGTAACAGTAGTACCATACACATAAATAGAGTAACAGTAGTACCATACACATCAATAGAGTAACAGTAGTACCATACACATAAATAGAGTAACAGTAGTACGTTACACATAAATAGAATAACAGTAGTACCATACACATCAATAGAGTAACAGTAGTACCATACACATAAATAGAGTAACAGTAGTACCATACACATAGATAGAGTAACAGTAGTACCATACACATAAATAGAGTAACAGTAGTACCATACACATCAATAGAGTAACAGTAGTACCATACACATAAATAGAGTAACAGTAGTACGTTACACATAAATAGAATAACAGTAGTACCATACACATCAATAGAGTAACAGTAGTACCATACACATCAATAGAGTAACAGTAGTACCATACACATAAATAGAGTAACAGTAGTACCATACACATAAATAGAGTAACAGTAGTACCATACACATCAATAGAGTAACAGTAGTACCATACACAGTAACACATCAATAGAGTAACAGTAGTACCATACACATCAATAGAGTAACAGTAGTACCATACACATCAATAGAGTAACAGTAGTACCATACACATCAATAGAGTAACAGTAGTACCATACACATAAATAGAGTAACAGTAGTACCATACACATCAATAGAGTAACAGTAGTACCATACACATCAATAGAGTAACAGTAGTACCATACACATCAATAGAGTAACAGTAGTACCATACACATCAATAGAGTAACAGTAGTACCATACACATCAATAGAGTAACAGTAGTACCATACACATCAATAGAGTAACAGTAGTACCATACACATAAATAGAGTAACAGTAGTACCATACACATCAATAGAGTAACAGTAGTACCATACACATAAATAGAGTAACAGTAGTACCATACACATAAATAGAGTAACAGTAGTACCATACACATAAATAGAGTAACAGTAGTACCATACACATAAATAGAGTAACAGTAGTACGTTACACATCAATAGAGTAACAGTAGTACCATACACATCAATAGAGTAACAGTAGTACCATACACATCAATAGAGTAACAGTAGTACCATACACATAAATAGAGTAACAGTAGTACCATACTATCGCTTAGTGGGTAAATCGGCAACTATATGGCTAACAATAACAAAGGCGTCTAGCATGTATGGATCTCTATTCAAACTCTGATGTCAACACGTCACACTTAGGTGACGTTACAATGAATATCGGAAGCGAGAACGTTACGCTTATGCGTTACTTCCAACATACTAAATGCAAATGAATTACTTTACAATAAATAAAAATGATCACAAATTAAATGATAAAAGTTCTGAGAAAATAAATTAAAACTTTAAAGTCTCTATGTAATAATATTTAACAGTCCATGGTTATTCACTTAAATGTCCATATGTTAATCACACATTTACTTTTACTTTTCACAATTTACATTTAACACGCGTTAGTCCATGTTTTATTTTCTTCTTTGCCTCAAACTGAGCTGCTCTAGTTTCAACTTCCAAAGAATTCAGTTCTAACGGATAAAGTTTGCTGATTGGTCTAGATGTCACACCATTTTTGTTCGAATTATGGCTGATCGTAAGTCCATCTTTGCCGTAAACTAATTTGTTAATTACAGCCAAAGTCCAATTTACTCTTGATACATCGTCATGAATCTGAACTACATCTCCGACATTAATATTCTGTGTGTTTCACCAGTGTATCGGTAATGTTCCTAAGCGAGTTAAGTATTCCTGTTTCCATCTTTTATGAAGTTTTAAGAATTAATGATAGAAACTTGATTGTCTAGTTACTGATTCATGCGTAGTGTCTTTGGTTCCTGGTTGTAAACTACAGTCTTCAAGTCCGCTATACGGTAGCGCCCTGATTCGTCTTCCATATAATAAATGTGACGGAGTAAGGGGTTCGTCGTCCGCTGGGTCCGATGAAACGTATGTAAGTGGGCGGTCATTTAGGATACTTTCCACTTCAGTAATTATCGTGTTGAGTGTTTCATTGTCCACCAGTGCTCGTCCTAATACCTTTTAATGCAATTTTCGTTAATCCTATCAATCTCTCCCACCATCCGCCAACCAAGGTGCTCTTTTCGATAAATCGCCAAGTTGTTCCATAAGAATTAAGCTTCTCGGTTACATATGATGACTTTGTTAAATGTTCAATTTCTTTTGCCCCGCAACATACGAGACGCGTTGTCTGAAATCATCACTTTGGGAGTGACTTTCTACTTGTAAACGCAAAAGCTAAGATAAAAGCATTCTGTGATAAATCCTGCACAATTTCTAAATGAACTGCTCTTGTACTAGCACAAGTAAACAGACATATGTATACTTTTTGTTTTGTCCTTCTTTAGTTCCTATGTGTAATGGCCCGCGAAATCCACTCCTGTAACTGTGAATGGATGATCTTCACGAAGTCTGTCGGCTGGTAGGGGTGGTGGGTCCGAACTGGGTAGGGTCTTCCTGTTACTTTACGACAAGTAACACAGCGACGCAAAAGTGACTTTACGTTTCGTCTGATCGTTGGAATCCAGTAGTGCTGGCGCAAAACTGTAACTGTACTTTCTAGTCCACAATGGAAATTTCTTGTATGCGCATCTTTATGATGAGATCGGTTAACTTGTCTTTAGATGGCAATAAAACGGAAACTTAGCTGATTCTAGTGTATTTGCATTGTTAATTCTCCCTCCACCGCAGCGTATTATATTTTCGTGATCCAAATACAGTTTGAGTTGTTTAACAAGGCTGTTTTCGTTTGTTTCTCCTTTAAGTCCTTCATTATTTCGGCATAGTTTCTATGTTGTGAATTTAATTAACATTATAGACATATTCTGAATATCCGATACGGTTAACATTCCACTATGTTTGTCTTTTCTGCAGTTTTGTATGAATCTTAATACGTAAGCACTTACACGAAGTAGTTTCTGATATGAAGAAAATTGATCAATGTTGATAATTTGATGAAGTCCTATTGTATCGGCTATCATACGGACCTCGTCCTTTTTCGCAGTTTCTAAGTCGTCTGTGGAAACGAGAGAATTTGGTGTTGATCATTAGGTATCCATGACGCCATTTAGACTTGTCAGTAATCCACTGTGGACCATGCATCCATAATTGACTATTTTTAAATTTATCGGCTGATATCCTCTAGATAATAAGTCGGCGGGTTTGAGTCTGTCGGGCAATACCTCCATTTAAACGTCCTTGTAAGTTGTTTGATTTCGAGACTCGATTTCTAACAAAGGCTGGTAGTTGTTTGTCAGTCTTTAGCCAGTTCAGTACTATCTGACTATCAGTCCAGAGTATCGCTTGTTCAATATTGATATGTTGCATAAGATGATTCAACAGTCTAGCTCCTATAACAGACGCCATTAATTCAAGTTTCGAATTGTCATTTTCTTCAGTGGTGCAACTTTGTTCTTTGCCATCACTAGCGTGCTTTGATTTCCATCTATGTCTACGATATATGCACATGATCCGTAGGCCTTTAAGCTTGCATCGGTAAAAATGTGGATATACAAGTTATTCGTGTTTAAGGTGTTGTCTAGGTAACAGCGGAAATCTCAAGTTTGGTACAATCATTCGTGTCTTTTGTATCTGTCTCCACTGTAAAACGGCGTCCGGCGATAACGGTTCGTCCCAATCTACTTTCAACTCCCATATATGTTGCATCAACATTTTACTCCTAACGGTAATAGGACTGATGATTCCGGCGGATCGTACACTTGTGATGACTGACGGAGTATATCGCGCTTTGTTGTAATGCTATCATCTACTGAAAGTGGGTCTCTGCGTGCAAATGTGAGTGTGTCGTTTTCTGTGTCCCATCATAAGCCAAGTATCTTGACAAGTTTGTCTTCGTCTAGTACATTTTGGATGAAGCACGGTCTTGTAGTTCTTTGCAGTTTGAAGCCCATGAGCGTAAGTTAAAACCTGCTTTTCAAATACTGAACGTGATGTATGAAAATAGTCTAACAAATCTCTTTGTTGATTAAAGCTCGAAATAATATTGTCAACATATAAGTCTTTCTTTAACATTGCTGTCCAGTCAGTGGGATTTTCAGTCAAATGTTTACGATAACAGCATTTAGGATGAACGGAGAGCAAGTTGCTCCAAAATATACTGACTTGAATCTGTATATGGTAAGTTGACTATCTGGGTCATCCGGGTTACTAAGCCAAAAGAACCTGGTAACATCACGATCCTCTTCATTAAGACCAATATTAAGAAAGGCTTTTCTATATCAGTCGCCACGGCGTATTTGTGCATTCTAAATCGGAGAAGAATCCGGTTAAGTCATTCAAGTTTGGCGAAAGATCCATCAAACAATCATTTAAACTCGGACTAACAGGTGTAGGTTTGCAGCTGCAGTCAAATACAATTCTGATGGGCGTGGTTGACGACTCTTTACGTACAGGATGGTGAGGTATGTAATGAACCTTTGTGTTGGTTGATCGTTCATCAACTCTCTCGATAAATCCACGTTTTCTTGTTCATATATAATCTGTCCGTACTTCTGTAAAATGTAGGTTCACGACTATAGAGTAACAGTAGTACCATACACATAAATAGAGTAACAGTAGTACCATACACATAAATAGAGTAACAGTAGTACCATACAAATAAATAGAGTAACAGTAGTACCATACACATAAATAGAGTAACAGTAGTACCATACACATCAATAGAGTAACAGTAGTACCATACACATAGATAGAGTAACAGTAGTACCATACACATAGATAGAGTAACAGTAGTACCATACACATAAATAGAGAGTAACAGTAGTACCATACACATAGATAGAGTAACAGTAGTACCATACACATCAATAGAGTAACAGTAGTACCATACTCATAAATAGAATAACAGTAGTACCATACACATAAATAGAGTAACAGTAGTACCATACACATAAATAGAGTAACAGTAGTACCATACACATAAATAGAGTAACAATAGTACCATACACATAAATAGAGTAACAGTAGTACCATACACATAAATAGAGTAACAGTAGTACCATACACATAAATAGAGTAACAATAGTACCATACACATAAACAGAGTAACAGTAGTACCATACACATAAATAGAGTAACAGTAGTACCATACACATAAATAGAGTAACAGTAGTACCATACACATAAATAGAGTAACAGTAGTACCATACACATCAATAGAGTAACAGTAGTACCATACACATCAATAGAGTAACAGTAGTACCATACTCATAAATAGAATAACAGTAGTACCATACACATAAATAGAGTAACAGTAGTACCATATACATAAATAGAGTAACAGTAGTACCATACACATAAATAGAGTAACAGTAGTACGTTACACATAAATAGAGTAACAGTAGTACCATACACGTCAATAGAATAACAGTAGTACCATACACATAAATAGAGTAACAGTAGTACCATACACATAAATAGAATAACAGTAGTACCATACACATAAATAGAATAACAGTAGTACCATACACATCAATAGAGTAACAGTAGTACGTTACACATCAATAGAGTAACAGTAGTACCATACACATCAATAGAGTAACAGTAGTACCATACACATCAATAGAGTAACAGTAGTACCATACACATAAATAGAGTAACAGTAGTACCATACACATCAATAGAGTAACAGTAGTACCATACACATCAATAGAGTAACAGTAGTACCATACACATAAATAGAGTAATAGTAGTACCATACACATCAATAGAGTAACAGTAGTACCATACACATAAATAGGGTAACAGTAGTACCATACTCATAAATAGAGTAACAGTAGTACCATACACATAAATAGAGTAACAGTAGTACCATACACATCAATAGAGTAACAGTAGTACGTTACACATAAATAGAGTAATACACATCAATAGAGTAACAGTAGTACCATACACATCAATAGAGTAACAGTAGTACCATACACATCAATAGAGTAACAGTAGTACCATACACATCAATAGAGTAACAGTAGTACGTTACACATCAATAGAGTAACAGTAGTACCATACACATCAATAGAGTAACAGTAGTACGTTACACATAAATAGAGTAATAGTAGTACGTTACACATCAATAGAGTAACAGTAGTACCATACACATCAATAGAGTAACAGTAGTACGTTACACATCAATAGAGTAACAGTAGTACCATACACATCAATAGAGTAACAGTAGTACGTTACACATCAATAGAGTAACAGTAGTACCATACACATCAATAGAGTAACAGTAGTACCATACACATAAATAGAGTAACAGTAGTACGTTACACATAAATAGAGTAATACACATCAATAGAGTAACAGTAGTACCATACACATCAATAGAGTAACAGTAGTACCATACACATCAATAGAGTAACAGTAGTACCATACACATCAATAGAGTAACAGTAGTACGTTACACATCAATAGAGTAACAGTAGTACCATACACATCAATAGAGTAACAGTAGTACCATACACATCAATAGAGTAACAGTAGTACCATACACATCAATAGAGTAACAGTAGTACCATACACATCAATAGAGTAACAGTAGTACCATACACATCAATAGAGTAACAGTAGTACGTTACACATCAATAGAGTAACAGTAGTACCATACACATCAATAGAGTAACAGTAGTACCATACACATCAATAGAGTAACAGTAGTACCATACACATAAATAGAGTAACAGTAGTACCATACACGTCAATAGAATAACAGTAGTACCATACACATAAATAGAATAACAGTAGTACCATACACATAAATAGAGTAACAGTAGTACGTTACACATCAATAGAGTAACAGTAGTACCATACACATCAATAGAGTAACAGTAGTACCATACACATAAATAGAGTAACAGTAGTACCATACACGTCAATAGAATAACAGTAGTACCATACACATAAATAGAATAACAGTAGTACCACACATAAATAGAGTAACAGTAGTACGTTACACATCAATAGAGTAACAGTAGTACCATACACATCAATAGAGTAACAGTAGTACCATACACATAAATAGAGTAACAGTAGTACGTTACACATAAATAGAGTAACAGTAGTACCATACACATCAATAGAGTAACAGTAGTACGTTACACATAAATAGAGTAACAGTAGTACCATACACATAAATAGAGTAACAGTAGTACCATACACATAAATAGAGTAACAGTAGTACCATACACATAAATAGAGTAACAGTAGTACCATACACATCAATAGAGTAACAGTAGTACCATACACATAAATAGAGTAACAGTAGTACGTTACACATAAATAGAGTAACAGTAGTACCATACACATCAATAGAGTAACAGTAGTACCATACACATGAATAGAGTAACAGTAGTACCATACACATCAATAAAGTAACAGTAGTACCATACACATAAATAGAGTAACAGTAGTACCATACACATAAATAGAGTAACAGTAGTACGTTACACATCAATAGAGTAACAGTAGTACCATACACATCAATAGAGTAACAGTAGTACCATACACATGAATAGAGTAACAGTAGTACTATACACATAAATAGAGTAACAGTAGTACGTTACACATCAATAGAGTAACAGTAGTACCATACACATCAATAGAGTAACAGTAGTACCATACACATCAATAGAGTAACAGTAGTACCATACACATCAATAGAGTAACAGTTGTACCATACACATAAATAGAATAACAGTAGTACCATACACATAAATAGAGTAACAGTAGTACCATATACATAAATAGAGAGTAACAGTAGTACCATACACATAGATAGAGAGTAACAGTAGTACGTTACACATCAATAGAGTAACAGTAGTACCATACACATCAATAGAGTAACAGTAGTACCATACACATCAATAGAGTAACAGTAGTACCATACACATCAATAGAGTAACAGTTGTACCATACACATAAATAGAATAACAGTAGTACCATACACATAAATAGAGTAACAGTAGTACCATACACATAAATAGAATAACAGTAGTACCATACACATCAATAGAGTAACAGTAGTACCATACACATCAATAGAGTAACAGTAGTACCATACACATCAATAGAGTAACAGTAGTACCATACACATCAATAGAGTAACAGTAGTACCATACACATCAATAGAGTAACAGTAGTACCATACACATCAATAGAGTAACAGTAGTACCATACACGTAAATAGAGTAACAGTAGTACCATATACATAAATAGAGAGTAACAGTAGTACCATACACATAGATAGAGAGTAACAGTAGTACCATACACATAAATAGAGTAACAGTAGTACCATACACATCAATAGAGTAACAGTAGTACCATACACATAGATAGAGAGTAACAGTAGTACCATACACATAGATAGAGAGTAACAATAGTACCATACACATAAATAGAGTAACAGTAGTACCATACACATCAATAGAGTAACAGTAGTACCATACACGTAAATAGAGTAACAGTAGTACCATACACATCAATAGAGTAACAGTAGTACCATACACATAAATAGAGTAACAGTAGTACCATACACATCAATAGAGTAACAGTAGTACCATACACATCAATAGAGTAACAGTAGTACCATACACATAAATAGAGTAACAGTAGTACGTTACACATAAATAGAGTAACAGTAGTACCATACACATAAATAGAGTAACAGTAGTACCATACACATAAATAGAGTAACAGTAGTACGTTACACATAAATAGAGTAACAGTAGTACCATACACATAAATAGAGTAACAGTAGTACCATACACATCAATAGAGTAACAGTAGTACCATACACATAAATAGAGTAACAGTAGTACGTTACACATAAATAGAGTAACAGTAGTACCATACACATAAATAGAGTAACAGTAGTACCATACACATAAATAGAGTAACAGTAGTACCATACACATAAATAGAGTAACAGTAGTACGTTACACATAAATAGAGTAACAGTAGTACCATACACATAAATAGAGTAACAGTAGTACCATACACATCAATAGAGTAACAGTAGTACCATACACATAAATAGAGTAACAGTAGTACCATACACATCAATAGAGTAACAGTAGTACCATACACATAAATAGAGTAACAGTAGTACGTTACACATAAATAGAGTAACAGTAGTACCATACACATAAATAGAGTAACAGTAGTACCATACACATAAATAGAGTAACAGTAGTACGTTACACATAAATAGAGTAACAGTAGTACCATACACATCAATAGAGTAACAGTAGTACGTTACACATAAATAGAGTAACAGTAGTACCATACACATAAATAGAGTAACAGTAGTACCATACACATAAATAGAGTAACAGTAGTACCATACACATAAATAGAGTAACAGTAGTACGTTACACATCAATAGAGTAACAGTAGTACCATACACATCAATAGAGTAACAATAGTACCATACACATAAATAGAGTAACAGTAGTACCATACACATAAATAGAGTAACAGTAGTACCATACACATAAACAGAGTAACAGTAGTACCATACACATAAATAGAATAACAGTAGTACCATACACATCAATAGAGTAACAGTAGTACCATACACGTAAATAGAGTAACAGTAGTACCATACACATCAATAGAGTAACAGTAGTACCATATACATAAATAGAGTAACAGTAGTACCATACACATCAATAGAGTAACAGTAGTACCATACACATAAATAGAGTAACAGTAGTACCATACACATAAATAGAGTAACAGTAGTACCATACACATCAATAGAGTAACAGTAGTACCATACACATCAATAGAGTAACAGTAGTACCATACACATCAATAGAGTAACAGTAGTACCATACACATCAATAGAGTAACAGTAGTACGTTACACATCAATAGAGTAACAGTAGTACCATACACATCAATAGAGTAACAGTAGTACCATACACATCAATAGAGTAACAGTAGTACCATACACATAAATAGAGTAACAGTAGTACGTTACACATAAATAGAGTAACAGTAGTACCATACACATCAATAGAGTAACAGTAGTACCATACACATAAATAGAGTAACAGTAGTACCATACACATCAATAGAGTAACAGTAGTACCATACACATCAATAGAGTAACAGTAGTACCATACACATAAATAGAGTAACAGTAGTACCATACACATCAATAGAGTAACAGTAGTACCATACACATCAATAGAGTAACAGTAGTACCATACACATCAATAGAGTAACAGTAGTACCATACACATCAATAGAGTAACAGTTGTACCATACACATAAATAGAATAACAGTAGTACCATACACATAAATAGAGTAACAGTAGTACCATACACATAAATAGAATAACAGTAGTACCATACACATCAATAGAGTAACAGTAGTACCATACACATCAATAGAGTAACAGTAGTACCATACACATCAATAGAGTAACAGTAGTACCATACACATCAATAGAGTAACAGTAGTACCATACACATCAATAGAGTAACAGTAGTACCATACACATCAATAGAGTAACAGTAGTACCATACACGTAAATAGAGTAACAGTAGTACCATATACATAAATAGAGAGTAACAGTAGTACCATACACATAGATAGAGAGTAACAGTAGTACCATACACATAAATAGAGTAACAGTAGTACCATACACATCAATAGAGTAACAGTAGTACCATACACATAGATAGAGAGTAACAGTAGTACCATACACATAGATAGAGAGTAACAATAGTACCATACACATAAATAGAGTAACAGTAGTACCATACACATCAATAGAGTAACAGTAGTACCATACACGTAAATAGAGTAACAGTAGTACCATACACATCAATAGAGTAACAGTAGTACCATACACATAAATAGAGTAACAGTAGTACCATACACATCAATAGAGTAACAGTAGTACCATACACATCAATAGAGTAACAGTAGTACCATACACATAAATAGAGTAACAGTAGTACGTTACACATAAATAGAGTAACAGTAGTACCATACACATAAATAGGGTAACAGTAGTACCATACACATAAATAGAGTAACAGTAGTACGTTACACATAAATAGAGTAACAGTAGTACCATACACATCAATAGAGTAACAGTAGTACGTTACACATAAATAGAGTAACAGTAGTACCATACACATAAATAGAGAGTAACAGTAGTACGTTACACATAAATAGAGTAACAGTAGTACCATACACATCAATAGAGTAACAGTAGTACCATACACATCAATAGAGTAACAGTAGTACCATACACATAAATAGAGTAACAGTAGTACCATACACATAGATAGAGAGTAACAGTAGTACGTTACACATAAATAGAGTAACAGTAGTACCATACACATCAATAGAGTAACAGTAGTACCATACACATCAATAGAGTAACAGTAGTACCATACACATAAATAGAGTAACAGTAGTACGTTACACATAAATAGAGTAACAGTAGTACCATACACATAAATAGGGTAACAGTAGTACCATACACATAAATAGAGTAACAGTAGTACCATACACATAAATAGAGTAACAGTAGTACCATACACATCAATAGAGTAACAGTAGTACCATACACATAAATAGAGTAACAGTAGTACCATACACATAAATAGGGTAACAGTAGTACCATACACATCAATAGAGTAACAGTAGTACCATACACATCAATAGAGTAACAGTAGTACCATACACATCAATAGAGTAACAGTAGTACCATACACATGAATAGAGTAACAGTAGTACCATACACATAAATAGAGTAACAGTAGTACCATACTCATAAATAGAGTAACAGTAGTACCATACACATCAATAGAGTAACAGTAGTACCATACACATAGATAGAGAGTAACAGTAGTACCATACACATAGATAGAGAGTAACAATAGTACCATACACATAGATAGGGTAACAGTAGTACCATACACATCAATAGAGTAACAGTAGTACCATACACATAAATAGAGTAACAGTAGTACCATACACATCAATAGAGTAACAGTAGTACCATACACATAAATAGAGTAACAGTAGTACCATACACATCAATAGAGTAACAGTAGTACCATACACATCAATAGAGTAACAGTAGTACCATACACATAAATAGAGTAACAGTAGTACGTTACACATAAATAGAGTAACAGTAGTACCATACACATAAATAGAGTAACAGTAGTACCATACACATAAATAGAGTAACAGTAGTACGTTACACATAAATAGAGTAACAGTAGTACCATACACATAAATAGAGTAACAGTAGTACGTTACACATAAATAGAGTAACAGTAGTACCATACACATAAATAGAGAGTAACAGTAGTACGTTACACATAAATAGAGTAACAGTAGTACCATACACATCAATAGAGTAACAGTAGTACCATACACATCAATAGAGTAACAGTAGTACCATACACATAAATAGAGTAACAGTAGTACCATACACATAGATAGAGAGTAACAGTAGTACGTTACACATAAATAGAGTAACAGTAGTACCATACACATCAATAGAGTAACAGTAGTACCATACACATCAATAGAGTAACAGTAGTACCATACACATAAATAGAGTAACAGTAGTACGTTACACATAAATAGAGTAACAGTAGTACCATACACATAAATAGGGTAACAGTAGTACCATACACATAAATAGAGTAACAGTAGTACCATACACATAAATAGAGTAACAGTAGTACCATACACATCAATAGAGTAACAGTAGTACCATACACATAAATAGAGTAACAGTAGTACCATACACATAAATAGGGTAACAGTAGTACCATACACATCAATAGAGTAACAGTAGTACCATACACATCAATAGAGTAACAGTAGTACCATACACATCAATAGAGTAACAGTAGTACCATACACATGAATAGAGTAACAGTAGTACCATACACATAAATAGAGTAACAGTAGTACCATACTCATAAATAGAGTAACAGTAGTACCATACACATCAATAGAGTAACAGTAGTACCATACACATAGATAGAGAGTAACAGTAGTACCATACACATAGATAGAGAGTAACAATAGTACCATACACATAGATAGGGTAACAGTAGTACCATACACATCAATAGAGTAACAGTAGTACCATACACATCAATAGAGTAACAATAGTACCATACACATAAATAGGGTAACAGTAGTACCATACACATCAATAGAGTAACAGTAGTACCATACACATCAATAGAGTAACAGTAGTACCATACACATCAATAGAGTAACAGTAGTACCATACACATGAATAGAGTAACAGTAGTACCATACACATAAATAGAGTAACAGTAGTACCATACTCATAAATAGAGTAACAGTAGTACCATACACATCAATAGAGTAACAGTAGTACCATACACATAAATAGAGTAACAGTAGTACCATACACATAAATAGAGTAATAGTAGTACCATACACATCAATAGAGTAACAGTAGTACCATACACATCAATAGAGTAACAGTAGTACCATACACATAGATAGAGAGTAACAGTAGTACCATACACATAGATAGAGAGTAACAATAGTACCATACACATAGATAGAGAGTAACAGTAGTACCATACACATAGATAGAGAGTAACAGTAGTACCATACACATAAATAGAGTAACAGTAGTACGTTACACATAAATAGAGTAACAGTAGTACCATACACATAAATAGGGTAACAGTAGTACCATACACATAAATAGAGTAACAGTAGTACCATACACATCAATAGAGTAACAGTAGTACCATACACATAAATAGAGTAACAGTAGTACCATACACATAAATAGAGTAACAGTAGTACCATACACATAAATAGAGTAACAGTAGTACCATACACATAAATAGAGTAACAGTAGTACCATACACATCAATAGAGTAACAGTAGTACCATACACATAAATAGAGTAACAGTAGTACGTTACACATAAATAGAGTAACAGTAGTACGTTACACATAAATAGAGTAACAGTAGTACCATACACATCAATAGAGTAACAGTAGTACCATACACATAAATAGAGTAACAGTAGTACGTTACACATAAATAGAGTAACAGTAGTACGTTACACATAAATAGAGTAACAGTAGTACCATACACATCAATAGAGTAACAGTAGTACCATACACATAAATAGAGTAACAGTAGTACCATACACATCAATAGAGTAACAGTAGTACCATACACATCAATAGAGTAACAGTTGTACCATACACATAAATAGAATAACAGTAGTACCATACACATAAATAGAGTAACAGTAGTACGTTACACATAAATAGAGTAACAGTAGTACGTTACACATAAATAGAGTAACAGTAGTACCATACACATAAATAGAGTAACAGTAGTACCATACACATAAATAGAGTAACAGTAGTACGTTACACATAAATAGAGTAACAGTAGTACCATACACATAAATAGAGTAACAGTAGTACGTTACACATAAATAGAGTAACAGTAGTACCATACACATAAATAGAGTAACAGTAGTACCATACACATAAATAGAGTAACAGTAGTACCATACACATAAATAGAGTAACAGTAGTACCATACACATCAATAGAGTAACAGTAGTACCATACACATAAATAGAGTAACAGTAGTACCATACACATAAATAGAGTAACAGTAGTACCATACACATAAATAGAGTAACAGTAGTACGTTACACATCAATAGAGTAACAGTAGTACCATACACATCAATAGAGTAACAATAGTACCATACACATAAATAGAGTAACAGTAGTACCATACACATAAATAGAGTAACAGTAGTACCATACACATAAACAGAGTAACAGTAGTACCATACACATCAATAGAGTAACAGTAGTACCATACACATAAATAGAGTAACAGTAGTACCATACACATCAATAGAGTAACAGTAGTACCATACACATAAACAGAGTAACAGTAGTACCATACACATCAATAGAGTAACAGTAGTACCATATACATAAATAGAGTAACAGTAGTACCATACACATAAATAGAATAACAGTAGTACCATACACATCAATAGAGTAACAGTAGTACCATACACGTAAATAGAGTAACAGTAGTACCATACACATCAATAGAGTAACAGTAGTACCATATACATAAATAGAGTAACAGTAGTACCATACACATCAATAGAGTAACAGTAGTACCATACACATAAATAGAGTAACAGTAGTACCATACACATAAATAGAGTAACAGTAGTACCATACACATCAATAGAGTAACAGTAGTACCATATACATAAATAGAGTAACAGTAGTACCATACACATAGATAGAGTAACAGTAGTACGTTACACATAAATAGAGTAACAGTAGTACCATACACATCAATAGAGTAACAGTAGTACCATACACATAAATAGAGTAACAGTAGTACCATACACATAGATAGAGTAACAGTAGTACCATACACATAGATAGAGTAACAGTAGTACGTTACACATAAATAGAGTAACAGTAATACCATACACATCAATAGAGTAACAGTAGTACCATACACATAAATAGAGTAACAGTAGTACCATACACATCAATAGAGTAACAGTAGTACCATACACATAAATAGAGTAACAGTAGTACCATACACATAAATAGAGTAACAGTAGTACGTTACACATAAATAGAGTAACAGTAGTACCATACACATCAATAGAGTAACAGTAGTACCATACACATAAATAGAGTAACAGTAGTACCATACACATAAATAGAGTAACAGTAGTACGTTACACATAAATAGAGTAACAGTAGTACCATACACATAAATAGAGTAACAGTAGTACCATACACATCAATAGAGTAACAGTAGTACCATACACATAAATAGAGTAACAGTAGTACCATATACATAAATAGAGTAACAGTAGTACCATACACATAAATAGAGTAACAGTAGTACCATACACATAAATAGAGTAACAGTAGTACCATACACATCAATAGAGTAACAGTAGTACCATACACATAAATAGAGTAACAGTAGTACCATATACATAAATAGAGTAACAGTAGTACCATACACATCAATAGAGTAACAGTAGTACCATACACATCAATAGAGTAACAGTAGTACCATACACATCAATAGAGTAACAGTAGTACCATACACATAAATAGAATAACAGTAGTACCATACACATCAATAGAGTAACAGTAGTACCATACACATCAATAGAGTAACAGTAGTACCATACACATAAATAGAGTAACAGTAGTACCATACACATAAATAGAGTAACAGTAGTACCATACACATCAATAGAGTAACAGTAGTACCATACACATAAATAGAGTAACAGTAGTACCATACACATAAATAGAGTAACAGTAGTACCATACACATAAATAGAGTAACAGTAGTACCATACACATAAATAGAGTAACAGTAGTACCATACACATAAATAGAATAACAGTAGTACCATATACATAAATAGAGTAACAGTAGTACCATACACATAAATAGAATAACAGTAGTACCATACACATAAATAGAGTAACAGTAGTACCATACACATAAATAGAGTAACAGTAGTACCATACACATAAATAGAGTAACAGTAGTACCATACACATAAATAGAATAACAGTAGTACCATACACATAAATAAAATAACAGTAGTACCATACACATAAATAGAATAACAGTAGTACCATATACATAAATAGAGTAACAGTAGTACCATATACATAAATAGAGTAACCTGAGGCACATATTAGCCAAAATTTACTAGTTTAAGGAAAACTGACTTTTAGTTCAGTTACTTAAAATTTAATATGATCAATACATTCTACAGTTTGATTTCTTATGTCTATGTACATATTTTGTTGTTTTGATATATTTCAACTGTATATGTTATAACACATAATTCAAGATTTCAGTCTAATCATGACATTATCTGATTCCTATCCAACTTAAACATTTGCTGTTGTATAAAGATCAAGATTTCAAGTTTATATCATATGTCCATGATCATGTAAGCTCTACACATTACCTGTTCTACAAAGTCATAAAGCTCTGCACCAAACTCCACACCTGTTGGTCCCCTCCTACAATGACTGTATGTAACCTTTACACATTACCTGTTCTACAAAGACATAAAGCTCTGCACCAAACTCCACACCTGTTGGTCCCCCTCCTACAATGACTGTATGTAACCTCTACACATTACCTGTTCTACAAAGTCATAAAGCTCTGCACCAAACTCCACACCTGTTGGTCCCCCTCCTACAATGACTGTATGTAACCTCTACACATTACCTGTTCTACAAAGTCATAAAGCTCTGCACCAAACTCCACACCTGTTGGTCCCCCTCCTACAATGACTGTATGTAACCTCTACACATTACCTGTTCTACAAAGACATAAAGCTCTGCATCAAACTCCACACCTGTTGGTCCCCTCCTACAATGACTGTATGTAACCTCTACACATTACCTGTTCTACAAAGTCATAAAGCTCTGCACCAAACTCCACACCTGTTGGTCCCCTCCTACAATGACTGTATGTAACCTCTACATATTACCTGTTCTACAAAGTCATAAAGCTCTGCACCAAACTCCACACCTGTTGGTCCCCCTCCTACAATGACTGTATGTAGTAGCCTATTTGCCTCTGAATCTTCTATTCCTGGCTGTACAGACAATTCAAAATTCTTTAATATTCTGTTCCTTATTCTCCTTGCATCTGCTACTTCCTATATTTAAGAAAAGATAAAATAAAAAGATTTTAATCCATCCAAAAATAGTCATTGAGAAAAATAAAATATTTTGTAGTCAGAAAAATTTGTTATTTTCGCAGATTCAACAAGATCTTTATAAGAGACTAAGGTTTCAACTCCCTCAGGTAAAGTTGACCTAAGATTGATTTGGCTATTATTTTCAGGTCCTTTTTGGTCATACAGCTCTTAAGCTGTTTCGGTTCTTACACATCCTTGGCTTTCAAAATATTTGAGTGTTCCTGATGAATTTTCATTTTTTGTTTTATATTAGTTATCAGTAATTTTTAGATGAATTCCTATATATGGGACAATAAAACCCTTACTTGTAGAATAAGTAGAAAAAACTACCCCGTACAGCTGAAAGGGCTGATCTGTAAAGGGTGAGTTAAGTAAAGTGCAGATTACTTGTATTTAATTAGATAATATTCAATGGCATTTTCAAACAGAGTGTAACTGGTGAGTTGAATATATATGGTCAGACAGGTTAACATGATGGACTGGTTATAAAACAATCTTACTTTGAGAAAGAAGGAATGTTCCTGAACACCAGACACGTTAAACCTTACCTTGAGAAAGAAGGAATGTTCCTGAACACCAGGCACGTTAAACCTTACCTTGAGAAAGAAGGAATGTTCCTGAACGCCAGGCACGTTAAACCTTACCTTGAGAAAGAAGGAATGTTCCTGAACGCCAGGCACGTTAAACCTTACCTTGAGAAAGAAGGAATGTTCCTGAACGCCAGGCACGTTAAACCTTACCTTGAGAAAGAAGGAATGTTCCTGAATGCCAGGCATGTTAAACCTTACCTTGAGAAAGAAGGAATGTTCCTGAACACCAGGCACGTTAAACCTTACCTTGAGAAAGAAGGAATGTTCCTGAACACCAGGCACGTTAAACCTTACCTTGAGAAAGAATGAATGTTCCTGAACGCCAGGCACGTTAAATGTATTACTCAAAGCTCCTACACCAATCACCAATTTATCAAAATCTATTGTATATTTCAGCTCAGATTTCAATACACTCTCACAATGTATTTTTTTATTTTCAATATCTAGTTTTGTAGCAAATGATAAGTGGAAATGATCCGGCTGGCGAAATATTGTGTTCCTAACAGGCTCTATCACAGATCTGCAATGATAACATGACATGAACTAGATCAACAGAAGACAACTGTGAATTTAATCATCTTTACATTCTTATTGTGTATTAAATCCATTAAATTGATGTTAAAGCTTCAAAACGAATAATATATTACAAGATATACATGTAATAAGTCTAAGTTTATGACTTGAGCTTTTTATTGTGATACAATCTTGATGTATCTTTAGCTATAGACTAACCCGTCACTCACATCGTGAGAAAATAACGTTTAGTTCAGATAAATTTTCATGAGTTCAGGACTCATCCTTGTGACAACCCTGCTGATGCATGTTGTGAATTACCAGTCATTATTATTGTAAAATAATGATAGGGTCACAGACTTCGTTTTTACAGTATACATCATTCAAAGGGGTGTTCTATTAGAAAAACTACCAGAAAACGACGAAATAATCGTAATATCATCGTTGCAGGCCATAAAATGTTAATTTTAGACGTTTTTCACTACCAACTAGGTAACCAATTCTTTATTAGACAAAAAACAAAGTCGGTGACCATATGATTATTTTATATCATTATGTATCAACAACATATTGGTTTTTAAGAAAAATCTATGTATTAGAAATTAGAGATTTGATGATTTTAAGACAAATTTAAAAAGGTTTATTCGCCGATTTCGTGTGCTTTCTGTACAAGCATCTTGAAATAATTCAATCAGTAATATTTCAGATAATAAAAGAGATATTAATGCATTTTTTTCCTATTTTCATTTATAGTCCAACATGGCAAAGATGTATGCAAAATTTTAGAAAAATCTGTGACATAGCCCATTTACTGTTGACCTTAAGACATTGTCAAAACATACCTAAATTCTAGAGTCCCAACAGTTGTACTACATAACAATGGTGTAAACAGGAAGTGGTTCCTTGGACTGACAACTATCACATCAAATTTGTTTTTGTCTATTGTCTTCAATACACTGTAACTTCCCCAACCTGTTCCAAGAATAACTAGTCTTTCACGTTTTTCTGTTGATGTTGGATTTGTAATGTCATTTATTCTAGCTAAGTTAGTCTTTCCTCTACTTACTAGCAGTCTAATTGCTCTTAATGCCATTTTGATACAATTCTATTCTTCAATTATTTCATCAATAATTATAAAGTATTCCTGACACTATGTCTATGTGTCACACTAATATTATGTAAAATGTGCATATACCAAACATTTCAATATCAGATATGGAAGGATTTCTCCTCTCTTAATTGTCTACAAATAAAAAAATATATTTTCAATACTTAAGAATACATGTAAATGCATTTACAGCATAGCACACTATTGTTAAAATATTAATCTACTTTATTGTTTAACAGTTTTTAACTTTACGTTTATTTTCTGGGGCATTAAAATTTTCCCCCTTGTAAAAATCTTTCAGTAACTGTATTGCTCGTTCAGCCATCACATTACTTATGCACTGTAATGATGGTCCAAGGGAAAGTAACTCAGCACTATGAACAGGCAAAATGGATCCACATCCACCAAATCTATCGTTAGCACATCCATAAATAACTAAGGGGATTTCCACTTGTCTAAGTGCTCCAGCACACATAATACAGGGTTCAACTGTAACATACAGTACACACTGTCTAAAAACTGCTTTTGAATCCAATTCATTTTCTTCCGAGAATTTCAAAACTTTATCAATGGCAACTATTTCAGCATGTCTTGTGGCATTTTTGGTTTCATTCACTTCGTTCCTGCCTACAGCAATTTCCTTGCCATCATACACTAGTAAACATCCTACTGGAACCTCTCCTGATTTTAATGCTTCTTCTGCAAGGTCAAATGTCTTTTCCATCCAAGCAATATGTTCCGTATCCATTGTTACCATTCTATTACTTTATATGCTGTAAAATTCATGGTTTTTTTTTACTATCAGATGTACATGTACGTTTTAAGAGTAAGGCATGGAGGCATGACTTTAAAACACTACAAGAACAAGGATGACCCCAGTGAACCAAACATTTTCCCTTCATGTTTGAAGCTTTATTCTGGATGAACCTTCACCAAAAATATCCAAAGCTCAAGTTAGGCGAGCCTATGAGGTGTGCTTGTTTTGAATACATCACATTTTGATCATGTACAAACAAAGGCAGTACATTTTTATAATATAATAAAAAGAGATCTATACATGTACTTATGTTTATGCCCTTTGGGGCCCATAATTGAAAAGAAAATATATCTTATACTACATGTACTAAAAGTAACATGAAAACCTTTCATTAACAAATAAAAACAAGGAATTATTTGAATCTGGAATAATTTTGAATTCTGGAAAATTGATAATTAATGTATAATGAAAACTAACCTAGCTAAAGAGGGTTAGCCATTCACACATTGCTAAGGTTAATTTTACTTTCACTGATATTTCAGTATGAACTAACTAACCCACCTTACTGGCCCTTGGCCATGCATGCCTTAGCCATGCACAGTCCACAATACATAACGCTTGGTATAGTGAAGAGACCAAACTTTTTTGGCTAACAATTCGGAAATTATTTAAAAGAAAGGGTATCAATGCATGCATGGCTAACCCTATTTAGTTGGGTTAGTTTTCATCATACAATTCTTATCAATTTTCCAGAATTCAAAATTATTCCAGATTCAAATAATTCCTTGTTTAAACATGAAATAAGGTCAATGCCAAGTAACCCCTAACAGACAATTATGTACATGGATTTTATATACCAAGTGTCAATGCTAATACATCTGCATACCAAATATCAACTAACTAATCACAAAATTTAAGAAACTGTCAATGCTGCCGCTGGAAACAAGGCAACACCCTTAAGGATAAAATGTAAAACAAATTTTTAAGTTATCCCTTTTCACTGTGCTTAAATGGCTTAAGTTACCCACAGCCCAGGATGGAGCCGCCTGGCGTCAGTAAGAAACTTCTCTCCTATATAATAACAATACCATGAATACAACACAAATGTTCACACAGTCATTAAAAAGTTGTATCAATCTTTTAGGGAAACTCCTAAACATAAAAGGTGATTAAATACTACAAAAAACTGTTAACACAGAGATATGTCTCGCCTTTTGTAATTTTGATAATGCAAATGTTGAAATTAAAATAGCAATACTTTAACATGTAAGTTATGCAAATATTCAAAGTCAATGAACCATGACTGAAGGTACGTGGCTAAACAATCTCCATGGAAATGAGATGTGCCAATGCTAATACAACTGCATACCAAATACCATTGACTTATCATAAGTTGTTCCCTTATAACAAACCTAAACACAAACATTTTAAAACTTGTAAACTATGTAAAAGTTTCAAAGTCAATGAACCATGATGAAGGGGTGGGGCTATATAATCTCCATGAAAACAAGACTTAAAAATGTCAATAAACAAGACTTAACATTAGCGGTTCATCTTAAACTGATCTGATCACGAACTAATGCATGTAAACTAAGCAATAGTTTCAAAGTCAATTGCCCACGACTGAGGGGGCAGGGCCAAATATTCTCCACGGAAATGAGATGTACTAATGCTTATACAACTGCATACCAATTAACATTGGCCTATCACTAATGGTTCCCCTTGAACTGACCTTATCACAAACTAATACATGTAAAGTAAGCAAAAGTTTCAAAGTCAATAGACCATGACTGAGGGGGCAGGGCCAAATAATCTCCATGGAAATGAAATGTGCCAATGCTAATACAACTGCATACCAAATATCATTGATCTACCACTAGTGGTTCGCCATAAACTAGACCTAATCACAAACTAATACATTGTTGACGCCGCCGCCGCCGCTGATGCCCGAAACAGCATACCTATGTCTTGCTTTTTGACTCCCTCAAGGCGAGACAATAAATGATCACAGGACAATTTGCGAAAAATCACTTAGGATGTCCGATAACTTGAAAACAACTTGTCCGTAAATTTTTTCATTATACCAATAGGGATGTCCGTTACTTTAACATGATGTCCGTATCCTTGGACATAATATATTATAGTATAATAGTCCCAGCCGTAACTTTCAAAGAATCGATATTTGTTGATGTAATTATTAAACATTATTATAGAGATTGCATCGAATATATAATCAGAAATAAGGTAGATATCTAGTATGATATAATTCTTTTGTGAATACCGTGATTTCTGGTATTATCATGATTATACCAAGCTAATAAACTCAACTCTTTTTTTAAATTACATGTGTTATTATTCTCCCTGCCATTATACATCTAGTGATATATAGATACCATACTTTATCACTCAATCAGCCAACACAGTAGAACTTCAAAATTTAGCATAAGAAAACAATTTTTGGAAGAAAAATCAGGACATGCAGCTTATAAATCTCACCACTTCACACAGCAGATATCACAAATTTTAGATCAAATTACTAAAGGCTTTAAACCATAAATTAATAGTGAACATATGGAAATCACCTTTAAGAGAACAAGTTCAGATGTCAATCCTGAGCAGAAATACAAAGATGAAGCTCAGTCCCTGAATTAGATATTTACGCTTTGATACCAAATGTTATTAAATCCCTGAGGTCAATGAAATGTTTAGAAGATTTTAAATCTACCTTTATTGCTGTAATAAACCGGCACACCTGTTCAACAATATAGCCTTCCATTTACTCTTAGATGTTGGCAATTTTTTTTCACAGTCCACAATACATAACGCTAGGTATAGTGAAGAGACCATACTTTTTTGGCTAACAATTCGGAAATTATTTAAAAGAAAGGGTATCAATTTTGTCTGCAGATACAAAGGCCATGGACTCAACAGTGAACAATCTACAGAGCCAGAAGAATGTATGATAAATTTTGCAGTACCATCAGATCCTGTTTTATGTAAACACTCTGCAAAGTATACTTTGGATGCTGCTAAAGGTTTACTGGATTTATCTATCAAACTAGTATCTGAAAATCGGAAATAATTTTTTTTTTAAATTAAATAACAGTAAATCCGTAACACTCAGGTCTGATTTTTTATAGCTACGTTCTCTTTTCTCTTGGTTATTTTGATGCACATCGTAATAGTATAAAACTAGGTAATAAATAAGGGGTTTGATAGTGTTTATTGTCCTTTAATTGTTGAAAATATCAATCTTACAATTTTGAAAACAAAAGTTCCCCGCATTGGAAAATAAAGTTACAGACAATTTGATTAGTTTTGACCAAAAAGTTACATACATCTTATGCATTTTTTAAAGTTGGCCTTGCGCTAAAGAGAACTCAAAATTAACAAATTTATGGTAATGTAAAGTGATTTCTTTATTCAAGAATCCTATAAATATTTATAGTCAAAACTGCCTTAACGCTCACCTAGTTTCAGCAGTCACATGCCTATAACTTTCAAACCCTCCCAAACATTTTCTCTACATAATTTAACTCGTTTCAGCAGTCACCTGTCTAACGCAGTCAGAGGTCATCTAATTTTTGAACAAAATGGTAATTTCAACTTTTAACAATGGTCATTTTAATGTTTTTAACTACAAAAAATCTTCATACCGAAAAAAATATATGTTGTAAATATCGAAGTAAAAATTGAATCGAAATTTGTTTGCAACCAAGCTCACGTAATACAAGGTGAATTCCTCAACCCCCGTGCTCCAACCTTTCAGTTTCCATTGAAAACCGTATCACCGACTTATTTCTCAACGAATATTAACATATTTCGAATTTGTCATCACATTTGAAGCTCCAGAATCCGCCATTTTTTATTTCACTGCTCGCAAGAGCGATAACTCTACCAATTAGAAACACTAAAACAATTTGCCCCGATCCGGTCATTGGGAATGTTGGAATTGGACTTTTTTATAACCTCATTTTACAGATCATTTCTCTATAGCGGGTCACTTTTGATACTTCCCAAGAGTGACTGCTTAATACAGGTTTGACTGTACATATAGTGCATGAAAAATGTTGCAAAAAGTAGGTTTAGTATGAATTATATATTAACGAGTTTAGAGACCGCCATCTTGGGCTGTGGGTAACTTAAACCACAGACTTTTAAGCACAGTGCTTTTGGAATTCCAAGTCTAGAGCGATTTTCGGATATGACTGCCCTGGATGAGAAAATCGGTCCACATATTTTCTCAATAGGAATAAAAGAACAGAGTTCTAATGTTCCCTACGTTGCACATATTTTACCTGTCCAAGGGGCAAAAACTTGGTTTTTTTTTTTTTTTTTGGTTCTAAACATTTTATAAATATCTTAAAGAAATAAAGGCTATAGAGCAAATGCAATTCAATTTCCGATATAATTAATATTTCGAAAGGGCATAACTCTTTTAAAGTTATTTGATCAGCACTGATTTTCAAAAATGTCCGATACATTGCTGATATAAACCTTTGATATAAATTTGATAAAAATCTGGCAAAAATGGTACACATGAGAGCACTTTCAATGCAATTTTCCTTATGATTAATATTACCAAGGGGCATAGCTCTTTTAAAAATAATGATCCACACTGATTTTCCAACTCGTCCGAGACATTGCTTATATAAACCTATGATACAAGTTCCATAAAAATCTTGCATGAATTGTACACATGAGAGCGCTAACAATGCAATTTTTACATGTAAAAATATTTCCAAGGGGCATAACTCTTTTGAAAATAGTTGATCGGCGCTAAGAATTGTACATGTGAATTCGCTAACAAGACAGGACGGACAGACGGACACCCGGTAATGCCTACTACTAATGGTGGTATTTCTATGTCCCCTGCAACTTGTCGCACAGGGGACAATACACCTTATCGCTATTTGTCCGACATTACTGGATATCACACAGGTTCCCGTAATATTCTGACGTCATAAAACAAAATATCTGACGCCACAATGGAAAAGTGATTGTGTATGAAGTCAAAAGTTCAAGCGGCCGGGTCAGCCAGGATTAGCGATAAGGTGTATTAAATATTCAAGATGTGCAACTAAATTACATGTTCATTTCAACAATAACTATACCTGAGTGAAGAGATTTGGTTAGTCCTCTTCGCAGGTACATAAGAGGATTCCAAGATTTACATTTGTGTCCTGGTAAAATCAGTGGAAATTTGAAGGAGCCTTGCGTCAGGTAACTTTGTTCATTGCAAGGATTTGTATAGTAATTACTAATTACTATACAAATCCTTGTTCATTGTCAAAGTATGACTAAAATTATAAATACCTGGAATAAGCGTGTTTCTTATAAGTTATGTTTAACTCTATTTAACGATTTTGTAACAGTGTCCAAAATCCGATAGAAGACGTCAACGTAAATTCCCGGCAAAGGAATATGACGTCCTGGATTTTGACCTTGAAAATTCAGGAAGTGACGTTCATATCCTTCTGCGCTTGTCGACATATTTTGGTGACGTGAACACAAGGAAAGAAAGAGGGAGACACTAATTTCATCGTTGTTCGAACTGAATTTGCTTCTAGCTGACAGAAGCATTGTCTTTGACAATGAATACATATGTTGTAAGCGAGTAACTTGTTATAGTCCTTCAAAGTTTGTGCAAAATTGAAAATCGATAATGAGTTTTGCCAACGATTTATGATTTTATTCAGAAATCACAAGCCATGCATTTGCTAGTCCAAATAATTATGACGTCTTGAAAGGCTATTATATTTTTTCTTTGACGCCTTACATCGATGTAAGGCGTCAAAGAAAAAATATAATAGCCTTTCAAGACGTCATAATTATTTGACTAGCATTTTGCATGATCTTATTTTTGTGAGAATCACTGTCTTTGTGGAATGTACTTTCATGCAATTCATAGAAAGTAGCTTCATGGTGAACATGACCACAAATTACCAGAAAAAACACGGATAATTACTTCAATTGAATGCTTTCATTTTTTGTTTCAATTTTACTAATTTTTTTTGGCAAAGGGAAACAACTCCTTGGTATGACATTCTGTAGTCAGAATATTATAAGCTGTGCAAATAATTATGACTTCTTGAAAGGCTTTTTAAATTTTTTTATTTCAAACTTTTTTCTGTGACACCTTCCTGCAACATGATAACGCTGAAGCAAATTTTTTCATCGGGACTTTGAGACCCAATTTTGCCATGAAATCTTCATCAGTATTCTCCCCAGAAATTTTTTAAGGCGCAAAATTTCAAGGGAGCGTAATTCTATTTTAGAGTGAACTATTGTGACCTGAAGCAATTGGTCATAAATCATTACATGCAATAATGCACAGCTTAACCCATTTCTTCTTTGCAAAGAACATGTTGATTCAGCATTAAAATTGATTATGTTTAAGATGTTTGGTATACAACTTTTGAAAACAAAATAAATGTAATGAACCAGCTGACCAGTGTCCGTAGTTTGACATTAAGCTTCTGTGTGTATAATTGTCAAAACGTTTCTTTGGCAGGTAGATATAAACGAAACTTGACAAATTCGTCAGAGTTAAGACCAGTGAAATTCTTTACTAGTGACATTATACAAATGTTGCAGCGATTCCGTACATATATATTTCCCGATGGACGAATTAACGATCGATGTTAAAAAATTATTTTATTTCTAAAACTTGACAGTTGACAGACGAATTTCACATGCAAGCAACAATTTTCACTTTCAAATAAAATAAATCACTCCTCGTTATCTTTAATAAAAGTTTATTTTACTTTTTTGGTGTACAAATACACTCATTCATAAATTTCATCGTAAATTTCTTTAGTAATGTGTATTCAAATTTATCACGTGTATTCATCATGTTCATTGGTCGTGTTTAAATACATTCTTCTTCTCGACCAATGAAAAAATTTGTTACTTAAATGGCCAGTGATTGCACACAGACGATGCGTAAATACAATGTATTTGCGATCTATTTCTTCAATTTTTCCACTTAAGTTTTTAAAAACTTTTATTTTCTACTAAAAATATCTATCTTCTTGATGTTCATTTACGCTATAACCTGATTACATGGTCTGATAAGGCTGGAACAGGTAAATCAGAGACTTTTCCTAGTTATCAGTTATTGTGCAACATTGACCGACCTCTCAGCGGTGATCAGCAACTTGACAGTTTAACCAACATTTATAATTAAAATGTGAAAATTAACACGCTGCGGGATCAAGTATTAAAGGACAGCGGCCAATTAAGGCGCTGTGGGATCTACGAAAATATTTTGAAGGTACTGATGGACCGCAGCGTCATATCGGCCTGGGGAGAACACTGTTCATTGATGTTCATTGATGGCTAGAAATTTTTGCATATATACAAATTCTTACCTTTTGTGTGCAAAATATTTCCAGAAATATCCAAAAGTAATGATAGAATAAGTTTAAATTTCTGGCTAGGCCCGCTTTCAATGAAGATTCATAGCAAAATTTAAAAACTAAAAAAAATAGCTTAAGCGTTATGATGTCGTACATGTAGGAAGGAGTCATAAAAAAAATTTAAAATAGCCTTTCAAGATGTCATAATTATTTGGACTAGTTGTGACCCACTTGAGATTACTACAACACATATAGTCATATAACCCATATAGTAATCTCAGTGCCCAAACACCATTCGCAAGTGCTTTTTTGATGTAGGCTAGTAAGAATGAAATCTCTTTCGCCCATATGGCGAGTGGACTTTGAAAATTTATTATAATCAAATGATATCAAATAATTCATGAAAGCTCTTATATGCTTACCTTGAAGTTTTCACATTTAATTCCCTTGTTGTATGCAAGTGTGAAACTCTTGCAGCTGTTCTATCTTATTTACAATGTTCTATTTTGCTCACATGTTATGGTTTATAACTAAGTAGATATATTTTTGTCCAATACATGTCATGTTCAACACTCATGACACTAGCATCACATTAAAATCTGTAAAGGGCTCAGTGTTCTCCCCAGGCCGGTATAGAGCTGCGGTATTCAGCGCTATCGCAATTTTCCGCTGTTCTATTGAACTGAGTGCAGCGCTATCTAAATCAATCGGTCACTATATTTTTTTTTCAAATTCGCGGGACCAGTTTAATAAATTTTACAAAATGGCGTCTTTGAAAATCAAAATAAACGAAGAAATCAACAGTATCATCCATTTTTTGAATAAAAAAGAATATAAAGAAGCAAATATGAATGGAATAAGATGAAGTAAAGTGACCGCATTAACCGACAACACTCACAAACTTTGTTTTACGAACTTTGTTTAAATTTTAAACAACGATCAAATTTTCAATGTGCAAGTCTTTGAAGTATTAATTTTCACCTAATCAAACTAATAATTGTTTAATCAGCAATACTACAGTAATGCATTTTACCATTTGAAAACAATTAGGAGGCTATGATCAGAAAAACAAACCCCAAGCTAATACTAGACGAGAAATTAACTTTAATCGATGTCCAGCTTGGGTGAAGCCATACAAATGTAAATACGAAATGTTGATCAGAAAAATGAGAAATCATAAGTTTAGTAGTAGAGAAATCATAATGTTCCCAAATGTCAACTCCTGTCAAACATCGTAAGGTTAATAGTACACTGCTCCAGTGGGTTACAAAACCCAACACAGAAACTGACAATGACGTGATAGTGGGCCCTACACACAGGCACTTGTTTTCTATCCATGGCAAGATCTACTGTGAAGGGATAGTAGATCTTGTCATAGATAGAAAACAAGTGCCTGTGGTCCTACATTTTCTACAGCATCACCTGTTAAGAAATCTTCAAATCGCCAGTCTAGTGTTGACCCTTCATGGAAAAAGACTTTTCCTTGAGTTTTGTACACAAATAAAAATGATTCTTCATCTATTTTAAAACAATAACATTTAAAAACAACTGGGTAACTTCCATCAGGACATCATTACAAGCACAAACATCAGCAGCATATTGTATAAAAACATCATAACAAACGAACCGCGTGCCGCCACAAAGTTACTGAGAATTTTCGAAAATCACGGACTTACCACAGCGCTGTAAAAAAATCCTAGGGAGAACACTGGGGCTCCTTTACTACTTTGCATATATGGAAACTATCCAGGTCTATGAAACAGTATTTAAATACTGTGCAAGCAGTAAATACTGCATGTCAAAGGAAAAGAAGTAGACTTTTATTATCAGTTTTTTCAACCAGAGTGGAATGATGTTTTATTTTACATGCATACAGGTCACGGATAACAAATTTATTTATAAATCAGTTACAACTTGTTCTTTTTTCATATCTAAGGTAAAAGCAAATTGTACACAACTGAGAGAACAAAATTTGTTTATAATCTTCATTGAAAGAATAAAAACACAATAATACATGTAATATATAACACCAGACATTTAAATTTCATTAAAATTCAATACTGTTGTGGGTCACAGCTCTTTATTGATCTTCATTTAATTTTTCTTGGGTTTCCAAAAATCTTTATTGAGAATTTGTTTGCCATGAAATTTTGTGGGCTACTAAGATTTATAGTTGGCCCCCAAATTTATTGAATATTGAAAGAAAAATCAGTTCAAGCCCTGTGCAGTCTGTCTTTGCAAATTAAAAAGCATAACTCTGGAATATTGTTTGGAAAACCAGAACATCAGAAATATAAAATTACAAATTTGACAACAATAATGGCAAAGCCGAAATGCAACTCCTATGTGACATTTCATATATCTTGATTGGTTGAAAGTTTCCACACAGTTTTAGGAACTGTGATACCAATTAAACTGTAGAAATCTATATAATGAAATATGATTTGTTTGATGTTTCAGACTCATCCAAGTGTTCGGATTAAAGGTACAGAAAATAATTTGACTCCGATGAGATGTGTGGATCAGAGATGTGGTGATGGAACATTACACATGCATTGCCCATTCTGTGTGAAGACTGAACTGTATCATGACCCAGTCATACTGAAGGCTCATTATAGAGTTAAACATGTAGATAAAGGAATAGATTTTGCTGGTAAATATACTATAAAAAAAAATCACCATAAAATCACCTTAAAACAAGGAGTTATTTGAATCTGGAATAGTTTTGAATTCTGGAAAATTGATAAGAAATGTATAATGAAAACTTACCAAACTAAAGAGGGTTAGCCATGCACACATGGCTAACGTTAATTTTTCCTGAATTTCACATACCTTGACCGACAATAGATAAATAAACTTTTTGTGCAGCATTAATTTATGTAAATAAAATATTTGCAGGACTGAACTTTCAAATTTACAAACACTTAACATGTAAATAAGACAACTAATTTCATACGGTTCAAATATTACTCTGATCTGTAACTCAAGAGTATAAGTTGTAATAAAAAAAACTGTCAGACAATATGGAACAAGATGAGAAAAATTAAGAGTACTGACTACTAGCAAGACTAGATTACAGAAACTACAATATATTTGATTTAATATCAGACAAACTTTAAACACCAAACAGGGTTCTCACTAAGGCGAGTCCATGAGTCCTGGACTCATGAAAATCTGTCTGGACTCACCATTTTCAAAACTGATGAGTCCAAAGATGCATCAAGATTGAAATATTTTGTATAACTGAACACACATATCATCATTTTATAGCAAAAGTATAAAAGTAATCCAAATTTAATGTCATTTCATTGCTCTATTAGGTCATGGAGACTAAAATAATAAATTATATTGCAATAAAATATCTTCTTCTTACTGTTGGACTTACCATAGCCAAAAATGACGAGTCCCTGGACTCGCCTTCAAAAATCCTTAGTGAGAACCCTGCACCAAATATGTACTCTAGCTGATTTTACAAGTCATATTTATAATTCCAGGTTTGAAAATTTTACGATGTTGTGATCATTGTGACATTGTTGGTATAATTAAAGGAGAGAAAAAATTTAAAGGAGCACATTGGCATTGTTATAAATGTCGTAATGGTTTTAACAGGAGAGATGAAGCAATTAAACATTACAAAACCCACTTCAGAAATCCACAAACCACTTTTCAGATTCAAATTGCTCAGGTAAAGATTTGAAGTATAATTTCTATCAAAGTGGTTCAGATGGCATTAAAAAATATGACTTGAAAATAATGAAGAATTCTAATGAAAATATTTTAAGAAAAAAACATTATTTTCAAATTCATGAATGAAATTTATCAAAATATGAAAGGAAATTTGTCAGTAAAACATAATTTAAAAATATTGAAATGAGACAGTGCACAAATATATATATTCTGCTAAAATAATACAGAAGGAAACTAATGTAGAATAAGGTCTAAAGAAGATTACCGGACATTTCTTATCATAATATCTAGCCAATCTTTTATGTTTTAGGTATTTATGTTGATCATGTTAGTTACTGAAAAGATGCAAAAGAGACAAAGACATTCAAAACTCATAAAACAAAACTGACCAAGCCATGGCAAAACAATAGAAAAACCCTGAAAAAACAATAGTCCACAAAACACTACATAGAAAACTAAAGACTGAGCAACATGAACCCCACCAATACTGGGGGTGATCTCAGGTGCTCCACAAAGGTTAGTAGATTTTACTCCACATGTGACACCCTAAGTTAGTTTTTAAAGAAAGATATTTCTATATAGAAGAAATCTCAAAACAGATATAATTTTCAAAACTAAAGTACACCAAAACGTTTTTAAATAATAAATTTTGCTTACATTGGAGTAATGTTGAATATTATGAAGCTGTGTCTAGTGAAGGATTACAAAAGATAGTTAAACAAAAATCTATTGTTTGACTTTAAAATGTTTTCAGGAAGTTTACCCTCCTAAATATGAAGATGAGATGACATCATCAACTGTTGATAGCACAGGTCTTTCTATCCACCCAGCTCTTACAGAAGCTGTCATGTCTACATCTGTTGGACATGAATTAGGTCAGTAACAACTGTTGACCGAAATGATTTATCTATCTAACTTGTTATTTTATAATCTCTGGAAGGAAATGTAGTATATTTATTTGAAAGGATATATCAAATGGAAGGTTTTACTTAAACAAGTTATTTTTTAATTATCTATATAGGTCATTTATAAGAAAATATTTTAAAAAGTTACTCAGATTCATTAGAAACATTACTAGATGTATGAATGGATGCCTCTGTAAATAGAATTTTCAAATTTAAGTAACTTATATAAGTAATATTTTAAAAAGCCTCATTTTCAACATAACTCATATAGGTAGTTTTATATTTAGTTAACATAGAGGATGTTCAAGTCAGATTGGCTGGATTATAGCACTGATAATGCTTTGATTATTTATTTTACTTTCTAGCTGCAATAAGTCATCCCACCCAAGTGAGTTTAACTAATGTAAAGTCTGGTGAAATCCACACATCTGTTGCTGCTGAAGAAACTGTAGATAGTTCTAATGGTCAGACACACCATATAATGATAATACAGGAGGAACCTCCATCACAAGTTATATCTAATGATGTAAGTATCTTGTATCCAGTGAACTGCCTTGGTTGTCCGTGGTATCATGTTTCGCCTGAGTGCAAGATGGTTGTGGGTTCAAACCCAGTCCAGATCAAACCAAAGACCTTAGGCTTAGAATTGGTATTTGCTGCTTCTCACAAAGCATTAAGGAGTAAGAGTAAAGAATGGTCAGCTCATAGTCAGAATAATGTGTCCAGGTAGGAAGACATGTCTATCTGTGGACTATTACCTTGTGATTTAAAAATTAGACTCAGCGTGTCGGGAAACTGCCTTGTTATGTTTGATCTACATAAAACAAAAATGCTTGTCCAATAAAGATAAAATGCAGATCTGTGGATACTTTAGTACTTGCATATATAAAAATAAAAAGATGTGGTATGATTGCCAATGAGACAACTCTCCACGAGAGACCAAATAACTTAGAAGTTATCAGCTATAGGTCACCGTACATCCTAAACAATGAGCAAAACACATACTGCATAGCAAGCTATAAAAGCCCCAAAATGACAAATGTAAAACAATTCAAACGAAAACACTAATGACATGATTTATAGTTTGCTAAATGTGATAAATTATACCTCATTCAAGGATGGGGATTGGGGGCTATGTTGTAATCACATTATCTGTCTTTCATTTTGCCAAACTTTTTTCGTCATATTTCTCTCAGAAACTACCATACAGAATGAATTCCTATTGAGTCATCAACTTGACAATAAGGAGTTGTAAGACATGAGAACTTTTCAGATCTGTTAGATACCTACTGAATGTTTGCCAATAATTTGAATTTTCAATGTGCAAAAAGAACTTAAGAAATTTTGCCACACTTTTTTCTAATACAAATGTACAGAATAACTTCATAATTGGTCAGCAGTTCAACATTGTTGAGTTGAAGTGTTTGTGTGAGCTTGTCATACACTCACTGCCTGTTTTCCAATACTTCAATTATGAGTGGGGAATGCTTAAATAGTATTCTTGTTTTATTTACAAGTTAAAGAATGATCTTCCTATTTTTAAGGAGGTGAATATAGAAGTGAATATAGAGGAAGAAAAAGAGATTGCTGAGGATCAGAATACAGATAATCAATTTGAAGATCTAAAACAGAAATATAAAAACTAGAGGTGGAGAAAATCTTAGTGGAACAATCATACAAAACAGATATATCAGAATTACAAACTCAGGTAGGTTAAGACAGAACAAATAAAAATATTTGAATTACAAACACGGGTAAGTTTAGATGGGCAAAACAATCTTACAAGTCAGAAATATTTCAATTACAAACATGGGTAAGTTTAGATGGGCAAAAGAATCTTACACATCAAAATATTTAAATTACAAACACGGTAAGTTTAGATGGGCAAATCAATCTTACAAGTCAGAAATATTTCAATTACAAACATAGGTAAGTTTAGATGGGCAAATCAATCTTACAAGTCAGAAATATTTCAATTACAGGTAAGTTTAGATGGGCAAAAGAATCTTACACATCAAAAATATTTGAATTACAAACATGGGTAAGTTTAGACCAGCAAAACAATCTTACAAGTAAAATTGTTTAAATTACAAACACTGGCAAAACAATCTTAACAGTAAGAAATATTTGAATTCTAAACATGGGTAAGTTTAGACGGTAAAACAATCTTACAAGTCAGAAGACTTACAAACATTGGTAAAGCATTCTTACAAGTTGGAAATATTTGAATTACAAACACGGGTAAGTTTAGACCAGCAAAACAATCTTACAAGTAAAATTTATTTAAATTACAAACACTGGCAAAACAATCTTAACAGTAAGAAATATTTGAATTCCAAACACGGGTAGGTTTAGACCAGCAAAACAATCTTACAAGTAAAAATTATTTAAATTACAAACACAGGTAAGTTTAGATGAGCGAAACAATCTTACAATTAAAAATTATTTAAATTACAAACATTGGCAAAACAATCTTAATAGTAAGAAATATTTGAATTCCAAATACGGGTAAGTTTAGACAGGCAAAAGAATCTTACAAGTCAGAAGACTTACAAACACTGGTGAAGTATTCTTACAAGTCGGAAATACTGAATAACAAATATATGTATATGTGTAGGCTTACTGGTCAATAGAAGTTTGAAATATCAAATTACAAATATAAGTTGGTGTCAAATTACTATCAAAGTAAAATTTACAGAACAATACTGTAAAAATTAGAAATATCTGAGCTAGTCTTCTACAAATACAAAAGGCTGGTGGAATAGTCCTTCCTAATCAGAAATAACTGAGTTACATGCACAGGTATATGATTATGTAGACTGGTAAAAATCATTCTAGTCAGTAAAAGCATGGCTTATAAACACAGGTAAATGTCTTTAAAGGCCAATAAATCAATCCTGTCAAATCTGGAACATCTAAATTACAGGTTGCTCTGTAGTGGATAAATGTTTGAAACTTTAACAATGATATACTACAAAGCAGCAATCCATTGGAAGACATATTCTTTAGAATCCAAATGTAGGTATATATATGTGGTATGACTGTCTAAGAGACAACTTTCCATCAAAGTCAAAAGGAAGAGAGGTTGTTGGTTGGTTGCTGTCTATCTTGTTTGTTTTTCATTTATTGTTTTGTCATACATCAGACTGTTGGTTTTCTCGTTTAAATTATTTCACAATTTGCTTACATCCACGTCATTTTGAATCTGGTGGATAGTTGTCTCATTGACAATCATATCAAATCTCTACTTTTATATGGCTAATTTTTTAATGTAAAATCAGGATTAACCATTCTTACAGACCAATTTAACCTCTATGAATAAAACCTGTATCATAATTTATATTTAATTTTGTAGGTTAATGAATTGCGAAATGAAATAGCAGAATATCAGAAGCGTGAACAGGATTATTTAGAACAGTTGAGTGTACCCTAGACAAAATATAGAAAACATTCTTAAACAAATGGAAAATCAACACAGGAGTTTACTTCATCAACATTTACTTAATCTTAAACGTGAATATAAACCAGTTCCTTTAATATTAAATACAATGTCAACCGAGAACCATCAATACCTGCCACAAAACAGTATAGAACTTGGACAGGAGGTGTCCCCTGCCACCAGTATGTGTTCATCCACAGACAATGTTTCCAGTTCTAACTTAGATATGCCAACAAGTATGAACTTAGAGGAGGCTATCGAGAAAACATTTGTAATGGCAATAATGAAATTACGGACGAATCTTCAGAACAAAAACTAGAGGGTACTAAAGTTCACTTTGAGAAAAGTGGTTCAGGTGATCCATTCGTTGTGTGTATACAGTACGAAGACACTGGTGATCCTAAGTGTGCTAACGTAATGGTTGAAATGGCTACAGAAGATAGTGTAGAAACAATCGGTGAACCAATGGTAAAGCGTGTCAAGATTTCATGATCTAACATTACAAAAAATACAATAATACATTTATTGATGGTTGGAACGATATCTAAAAGAAATAAAATATATCTAATCTTCATATTGAAGGTTGGAAAAATATTTACAAGAAATAAAATGTATCAAATCATCAGAGAAGAAGCTGTGTGACATTGTATCTAAGCATTTATTTTATTGTTAAGACTGAACAAAACTTCCATTGTAAAGAGAATTAACCAAGTTGAAAAGAAAAATACTCATCTTTAAGACTACAAAAATGAATTAAAGTATAAAAACTCATTAGAATCTTGTATTTTATTCACTCTTATTTGTTTGTAAATTATCTATTATTTCACAAACATTTAAAAAAAAACTTTGTGTTTAATTTTACAGAATCATTGTCTACACTTTGGAGGTATGCTCCTTGAAAATAAATCATCATCTTTGTTTCGATTTTGTAACCTGAATGATTTGTTTGGGTTTCAACATTGCTATATTATTTTTAGCCATTACACCTCAACTTTACATCTGAAAAGATGCATTTCTGTCCCTTTAATTTTCATATGCTCTGTCCTCAGTTTGATGTGATGGTTATAACTTGAATAATGTTTGAATAAAATTGGGTTGTTAGTTTGTAATTTTGTTTTATGATGTGTATCGATAAGTTACATATGAGCTCCATTCCAGTGACCTACTTTTAACTTGAATATGGTTCCTACTCAGTTACCAGCCATTCATAGTGATAATGTGCTGTTATTTGGTAACAAAAGCATGTAATTGTATGATGAGAAATAACATATCATAATAATGTTTTATTTCTGTTATCTCATGTTGACATAACATATGATAATAATGTTTTGTTTCTGTTATCTCATGTTGACATAACCTCAAATAAGCATAGAAATGTTTTTAAAACCAGTACTAAAATAAACCATTCCTTGTGAATTTATGACCGTTTCCACAAGTGCCAAAATTAAACACACCCAAACATACCTGATTCGTTTTGGGTAAAACCACATAAATATACCTACAACAAAGTAACCTGAGTAACAGTAATAGAGACTGCTTTGTGTTTTACAGGCGGTATCATACTTCCTTAATCAAGTTTCTAACCAGTATTTCTCCTCCTTATCAAAATTTCCTGCCATTCACCCAAGTTGTTCCCCTTGCAGAACCTACATTTGTGAAAATAGTTAATTTGTTCTGGTCCTGAATAATCATTGCCACTGAACTAATAGTTCAGTACTATTATTACAAGCATCAATCAATCAATCTCTTCTCAGGATTATTTTGAAGATTTAGTATCCCTGTCTGACTTATTATGGAACTTTGCAGGTTTAAGACAAAAGCGTATAAATCAATAAAAGATAAAATTATTTTTCAGATGACTTGTTGGTTGAGTTACACATTCAGTCAGAAATCCTTTTCAAGTTGTTATAGCCAGTTATACTTGCATTGTTTATTTATTTATTATTTACTATAATTTTGTTAAATCATGTCCTATATTTGAATGTAAATTAAATATTTTTCTTTTATTTGTTAATTTCAATGTGACTAATTTACAATGGACACCAAATAAAAGCTGATTATCTGATACCACAATTGAAAACAAGGAAAAATTATGCTTCCTTATTTAAATATGAATGTCATACTAATTGAAAACCAAAAGGTTTTGGTGTTAAGTATACATAGCATGGCAGGTAGAAATGTTAGAAAATTAACAATTCAAGGTACATTACTCTGGAATGATAACTGCTGAGACAGTGAAAATCCAACAACATGAACTTCATGGTACGTTTTAATGTTGCAATGTTACAAGGTCTTTCTTAAAATAAACAAAACTTCAGTTATCATCAAGAAGAAACAATCTTTAGACAATTTATGGGGCATAACATTGAAACAGCAGTTATGTCAAAAGTTAAAATCTATCTTTAAGTACAATGAAGTAATGTTAAAAAGTACAAAAGTCCTCTTATGCAAACTATATGTACCTTTACTAAAATGTATACATGTATGTCTCTAATTGTCCCAGCGTAATGTGTTATGGGGACATGAAAATACCGGGCGTCTGTCCGTGTGTCCGTCCGTCCGGTCTTGTTAGCGCTCTCACAGGTACAATTCTTGCCAGATTTTTATAAAACTTATACTATAGGTTAATATCAGCAATTTCTGAGACAAATTCTATAATGGTGGCTAATCGACTTTTTATCGACCGCAAAAATTAAAAATTTTTGGTCGAATATTTGTATCACGTTGTCGTCAGCGTCGTATGAAGACATGGTTTCGGATAATAACTTAAGTATAAGTAAATAGAAATCAATAAAATCTTAACACAAGGTTTATAACAACTAAAAGAAGGTTGAGATTGATTTTAGGGTTATGGTCCCAACTGTTTAGGAATTAGGTTACAAAAAGGGGCCCAAATAAGCATTTTGTAGTTTCAGTCAATAACTTGTGTTTAAGTTTATGAATCTCTGAAATTACACCATAAGTTTCTATAAGACAAAGGGATGTGGGGGTTAAGGCTCAAACCATTTAGGAATTAGGGGCTAAAAGGGGAAAAACAAGGTTTTTCTGGTTAAAGGACAATTGAGACAATTTTAAAGCAGTCTAAGGGAGGTAATCCAATCCCATTTAAAACAATGTTTGATTACCTCCCTTATTTGCTTGTAAATTATGTATTAAAAATGATGATTGTCTTGAGGTGATTAGCTGTCAATTTATTTTTAAAAGTTACTATTAATTAATATTAATTTTAGCCATGACTACATGTATGTATGTCATTTTATATTTACAACTTTCATGATGTATGTAAATGGGTAATTATTGTTGCAAAATTTATTAGAAATTTGAATTGAGATAATGACTATATCTTGAGGGAAAGAATTTTTTTTTTGAATAAGGAAAGGAGGAGGTGAAAAAAATATTTTGGGGGACTATTTTTCTCAAATTAAAAAAAAGAAAATTTCTTCAAATATTTTTTGGGGTTAATATTCAACAGGAAAGTATATTGCACAAAAGTAAAAACGGGTAATGTTTTTCTTGGGGGATCAATTTGCAACAGCATAGTGTATTGCACAAAGCGAATATAAATTCAAATCATATATTTTATACAACTGCAAAAATTTTGCGGTCGTATATTGGTATGACATTGGCGTAAATGTCAGTCGTCCGAAGACACATTGGTTTTGCACTCTAACTTTAGTTTAAGTGAATGGATCTCTATGAAATTTTTCTAGTTTCAGGAAAATAACTTGTGTGTAAGTGTAAGGATCTTTATGAAATTGTTCCACAAGGTTCCATGTCACAAAGGGAAAGCTGGGTTTGAGTTTGGGGTAATTGCCCTAAACGTTTAGGAATTTGGGGCCAAAAGGAGTTTTGATCCCAACAGTTTAGGAATTAGGGGCCCAAAGGGTCCAAAATTAAACTTTGTTTGATTTCATCAAAATTGAACTATAGGGTTCTTTGATATGCGAATCTAACCATGTATTTAGATTCTTAATTTTGGTCCCGTTTTCAAATTGGTCTACATTAAGGTCCAAAGGGTCCAAAATTAAACTTAGTTTGATTTTAACAAAATTGAATTCTTGGGGTTCTTTGATATGCTGAATCTAAACATGTACTTAGTTTTTTATTATGGGCCCAGTTTTCAAGTTTGTCCAAATCGGGTCCAAAATTAAACTTTTTGATTTCAACAAAATTGAATATATGGGGTTCTTCGATATGCTGAATCTAACCATGTATTTAGATTTTTGATATTCGAACCAGTTATCAAATTGGTCCACATTAAGGTTTAGAGGGTCCAAAATTGAACTTTATTTGATTTCATCAAAATTGAATTCTTGGGGTTCTTTGATATGCTGAATCTAACCATGTATTTAGATTTTGGATATTGGAATACCACAAAGGGATGGTAAGAATTGTCTTTGGGAGTTATGGCTCAAAGTGTTAAGGAATAAGGTGCAAAAAAGGGGGGAAAAGGATTTGCAGGTTAATGGACAATTACTTAAGTACAAAACATAATTTAAAAGGCAGTGTAAGGTTGGTAATTGAAACTCATTTGAATATCTCACCTAAACTGCTTTTAAATTATTTATATTGAAATTTGCCAAAACTTTATTATTAATAAATTCCATTGGAAATTTGCCAATAACTTTAGTTTAATGAACTTCATTGGAAATTTGCCAATATAAAATATTGCTGATGAAGCTTTTTGTTTATCTCACTTAACCTGCTTTTAAATTATGTATATTGGAAATTTGTCAAAATCTTTATTATTAAATTTCTGATTTATATATAAAAGCAAATAATAATGATAAGGCAAGAGATACACACCAAACAGGATGTGTAAATTAATATATTAAGTATTGTGCAATAGCAAGAAATTTTCAATTGCACAGTATTGCGTAATAGCAAGAAATCTTCAATTGCACAGTATTGCACAATAACAAGAAATCTTCAATTGCACAGTATTGCTCAATAACAAGAAATTGATATTTGGGGCTGGTTATCAAATTGGTCCACATTGAGGTTTAAAAGGTCCAAAATTGAACTTTATTTGATTTCATCAAAATTGAATCATCAAAATTGAACTATTGGGGTTCTTTGATATGCCCAATCTAACCGTGTATTGAGATTCTTAATTTTGGTCCCGTTTTCAAATTGGTCTACATTAAGGTCCAAAGGGTCCAAAATTAAACTTAGTTTGATTTTAACAAAATTGAATTCTTAGGGTTCTTTGATATGCTGAATCTAAACATGTACTTAGTTTTTTAGTATGGGCCCAGTTTTCAAAATGGTCCAAATTGGGGTCCAAAATTAAACTTTGTTTGATTTCAACAAAATTGAATATATGGGGTCCTTTTCTAGTTTCCAGACAATAACTTGTGTTCAAGTGTATGGATCTCTCTGAAATTGTACTGCAATGTACCATACCACAAAGGGAAGGCTGGGATTGAGTTTGGGGTGATGAATCATAAGGGGTTCAAAAATTTGGGGGATTTTTTTTTTTTCCTTTTTTTTCTTCTAAATTTTCCATTTTAAGTTGGTTATTTCTGATTTATATTTAAAAGCAAATAATAATGATATGGTAGGAGATACACACCAAACAGGATGTGTACATTATTATATAATAAGTATTGTGCAATAGCAAGAAATTTTCAATTGCACAGTATTGCACAATAGCAAGAAATCTTCAATTGCACAGTATTGTGCAATAGCAAAAATCTTCAATTGCACAGTATTGTGCAATAGCAAGAAATATCCAATAGCACAATATTGCGCAATAGCAAGAAATTGTCAATTGTACAGTATTGCGCAATAGCAAGAAATATTCAATTGCACAGTATTGTGCAAAGAAGATACTGTATAAATTGCTTATTTCTTGACCAATTTCAATGGGGTTTTATTCTTGAATTCTTGGGGTTCTTTAATATGCTGAATCAAACCGTGTATTAAGTTTTTGATTTTGGGCCCTGTTTCTAAATTGGTCCACATTGAGGTCCAAAGGGTCCAAAATTAAACTTTGTTTGATTTCATCAAAATTGAATTATTGGGGTTCTTTGATATGCCCAATCTAACCGTGTATTTAGATTCTTAATTTTGGTCCCGTTTTCAAATTGGTCTACATTAAGGTCCAAAGGGTCCAAAATTAAACTTAGTTTGATTTTAACAAAATTGAATTCTTGGGGTTCTTTGATATGCTGAATCTAAACATGTATTTAGATTTTTGATTATGGGCCCAGTTTTCAAGTTCGTCCAAATCGGGGTCCAAAATTAAGCTTTGTTTGATTTCAACAAAAATTGAATATATGGGGTTCTTTGATATGCTGTATCTAACCATGTATTTAGATTTTTGATTTTGGGCCCGTTATCAACTTTGTCCACATTGAGGTCCAAAGGGTACAAAATTAAAACTTTGTTTGATTTCATCAAAAATTGAATTATTGGGGGTTCTTTGTTATGCCCAATCTAACCGTGTATTTAGATTCTTAATTTTTGGTTCCGTTTTCAATTGGTCTACATTAAGGTCCAAAGGGTCCAAAATTAAACTTAGTTTGATTTGAACAAAATTGAATTCTTAGGGTTCTTTGATATGCTGAATCTAAACATGTGTATTTAGATTTTGATTATGGGCCCAGTTTTCAAGTTCGTCCAAATCGGGTCCAAAATTAAACTTTATTTGATTTCAACAAAATTGAATATATTGGGTTCTTTGATATGCTGTATCTAACCATGTATTTAGATTTTTGATTTTTGGGCCCGTTACTTTGTCCACATTGAGGTCAGAAGGGTCCAAAATTCAACTTTGTTTGATTTCATCAAAATTTTTCTTTGATATGCTGAATCTAACCATGTATTTAGATTTTGGATATTGGACCGTAATAGGTGAATGTCCAATTTTAAAATTTTAAGTTCTTAGACCACATTCATTCTGTGTCAGAAACCTATGCTGTGTCAAATATTTAATCACAATCCAAATTGATAGCTGTATCAAGCGTGAATGTTGTGGCCATACTTGCCCCAACTGTTCAGGGTTCGACCTCTGGTGTTGTATCAAGCTGCGCCCTGTGGAGCATTTTATTAGGCAGTTAAGCTGCCTTATGCGAGCACCCTAGATTTGTGTTCTACCCAGTAAATGCTGAAATTCGTGCCATTGTTATTATCTAGCTGGCTATTATGTTATTTATAACTAATTGGACAATTTTTGATACTTTTATTTCTGGAATACAAAAATATGACCAGAAAAACCTTAAATGATCGTCGAACTACCCAAAACTTTTGAAGTTGCACATAGGAAGTAGTGCTCAATAGAAATCCGTCGTAGTTTATTATCCTCTGTGCTTTTGGCTACGATGTCAAAGAACAATTGTATGAAATATTTCATCGCGAAAATCTGTAATTACAAGTCGTTTATATTTCCCAAATGGCAAAATGCACAGGAATATTGTTCATGTACAACAAATCTCTATGATAGAGGAAATAAAGTTATATATCTAAGTTGGCGGTAATTTTAACTTATCTTGCCAAATAAGGTTAACCGAATAATTCAGTCGTTATATTCCGCTGATCTACGATAACTCCATTAACAATTCGCAAGTAGGAGAGATCGATTACGGGAGGGACTGAATTATTCGGGTTAGGTTAAATAAGGTTGTTGTTATTTTATGAATGAAACGAGGTCATGAAATAGATCCGAAATCGACGTTGATGGGATGTTTTGAGTAATGTGAACAACTGGTCCCGAGACAAGTCGGACCGAATCCACTCGAACCGTCTAAGAAGACAACTCTGACCGTTTGTCAGATTTACTTAGGGTTTCATAAAATGTTAGACTAACATGTCTAGCGGAGCTATTAATCTTTTGTTTGTGCATTGGGGTCTATTTAGGGTATTTGGAGGGGCCTGAAGAAGGGAAGGGTTTACTATAGAACCCTATGGGATTTTATTTTTTTAAATCTTCAAATGACTATTTCTCGAAAACAGTAAGTGATAGACACACACGGTCTTCAGTAATGAGAACAGGACAATAAAAAAATCAAACAAAATATAGGGTGAGTCCCTGGGGTCATCCCAACCCCCTTCAATTTGAAAATGTACTTTTATCTTGTAAACTGTCGCGATCCCCACCCCTAAACAATATATATACTTGTATGGGACAATAAAACAAATCAAATGAAAATAATTTGGGGGAGTCCCCGGTGTCGTCCCACCCCTCCTGTTTGAGAACTTGGAAATGGTCGAGATCCCCACCCCTAAACCATATATATTCATGTATGGGACAATAAAACAAATCAAATGAAATATAGGGGGAGTCCCTGGGGTCACCCCACCCCCTCCTGTTTGAGAACTTGTAAACGGTCGAGATCCCCACCCCTAAACCATATATATTCATGTATGGGACAATATAACAAATCAAATGAAATATATGGGAGTCCCTGGGTCACCCCACCCCTCCTGTTTGATAACTTGAAATGGTCGAGATCCCCACCCTAAACCATATATATTCATGTATGGGACAATATAACAAATCAAATGAAATAAAGGGGGAGTCCCTGGGGTCACCCCACCCCTCCTGTTTGAGAACTTGTAAACGGTCGAGATACCCACACCTAAATCATATTTATTCCTGTTCGTCATTTCAAAAAGATTTGAATGACATACAGGGTCAATCTCCTAGGTGTCACATATGCATATCACTTTACTAGACCAAACCAGTATGAACTGGACTTTGCCCAATGTCAGGCAACCATGGGAATGACGAATTATGGGGCTTTGTTTGGGAGACTTCATAACGGCATCCTGTTACAATTATTTCTTGTTTATTATAAAATTTTATTGATGCAAAAATTAGTCTAGGTTAATTGAATTTACTTTAGTTATTTATTGAATTATTTCTGGGCCTATAATTAATAATTTTCATTTATGGCTCATTTTAAAGAAAACATATAAATCTTTCAAGATGTGTAAAGCCCAAGAATGTTTGACCAACTGTTTTATAATCACCTGTCATTTTATTCCAAACTTGGTATGGAGTGACATCATGGACTTGGAGGTGAAGATGGGGGTCATTTACATTGATATATGAGTTGCTTTTGAAAACCTTGATGAAATATTAATTAATTTGCCTTAATAATCAATTCATTTAATAAACATAAATGTACAATATACGAATGTTTAATGTTTGTTCTTTCAAATCTTAAAAAATATTGAAGCAACACTGCCACAGTTTTCATAATTACGTTTGCCTTGGTTTTGTTAACTGCCTACAGTGCTTACAGTGCTTTGATTAAGTTCTTTGACTACAGTTATTCTGTGGCAGAAACCTATTATGTGTCAAATATTTAATTACAATCCAAAATCAAACCTGTATCAAGCGTGAATATTGTGTCCATTTTGGCCCCAACTTTTCAGGGTTGGACATCTGGGGTCGTATCCAGCTGCGCTCAGCAAAGCAATTTATTTTAAAAGAGTTATGCCCTTGAAAATATTAAATTTATGGAAAATGGCCTCGTGAGTGCTCTCACGGGTACAGTTCTTGCCCGATTTTATAAAACTTATACTATAGGTTAATATCAGCAATATCTCGGACAAGTTCTATAATGGTGGACGATCGACTTTTTTAAAAGAGTTATGCCCTTGGAAATATTAAATTTATGGAAAATGGCCTCGTTAGCGCTCTCACGGGTACAATTCTTGCCAGATTTTTAAAAACTTATACTATAGGTTAATATCAGCAATATCTCCGACAAGTTTTATAATGGTTGATCGACTTTTTAAAAGAGTTATGCCCTTGGAAATATAAAATATGTGCAACGTGGGGACATTGGAACTCTGTTCTTTTATTATAACTTTGAAAATAAAACCAAGGGAACTAATCTTTAATAAATCTGATATTAACAGCTATAATTGTTCTTTTCTTGATTCAGATATTTCAGTTTCACACAGAAAACTCTCTACAAAACTTATAACTCATGGCTGTACCTGTAGAAGACTTATTAATTCTATCACAACTTATTTTAACAATTAAGTTGTTAATAAAGCTCGTTAAATCTGAAACAATATGTTAACTTTTACCCCTTCATACAAAAGTTTGGGTGGTATATTGGAATCAGACCACTCCCACCAGCCCTCCTTGTCGATTCATTTTTCTGCCCATGTGCCTTGTTAGCACAAGTCTTCCAAAACAACTGGACAGATATTAATGAATCTTGACATAGTTGTAGAACACTTCATGAGGATGTACATGTTTGGTTGCTAGGTTCTTTTCTCAGAAATTATTGTTAATTATACCCCACGCAACAAAGTTGCGGAGGGTATAATGTTTTGACCCGAACGTCCGTCAGTCCTGTTCTTGTCATCGCAACTCCTCTGAAACCACACAACAGAATTTCATGAAACTTTGTAGATAATAAGGACATACTATGTAGATGTGCATATCGACAGGAAATTATGATTCAATTTTTTTTTCTAGGAGTTAAGCCCCTTTGAACTTATTGGCCTCAATATACTACTGCAACAGTTTGTCATCGCAACTCCTCTGAAACCACACAACAGAATTTCATGAAACTTTGTAGATAATAAGGACATACTATGTAGATGTGATAACGACAGGAAATTATGATTCAGTTTTTTTTTCTTCTAGGAGCTATGCCCTTTGAACTTATTGGCCTCAATATACTACTGCAACAGTTTGTCATCGCAACTCCTCTGAAACCACACAACAGAATTTCATGAAACTTTGTAGTTAATGAGGACATAATATGTAAATGTGCATATCCACAAGAAAATTTTTATCAGTTGACTTTGTAGAGTTATGAGTCTTTGAACTTAGGAATCTGGTGAGATTTTGTTTGTCCGGTGACAATGTGGGGCATGGGGTATGTGAGCATGCTCACAAAGGTTCTTTAATTGTTAAAATTTTGTTGTTATGTTCTTTTCTTTAAAAATTCTGGGTCTTCAAGTCTTTCATGAAATTTACCAAAATTGGAATCTAAAAAATTGTTCAATATAAATGTTTTGGTCAAATTGTTTCGAAACATATATGGCAGCTATGTTCCTTTCTTCAAAAATTTGTGGGTCTGAGAGTCAAGTAAATTTACCAAAATTTGAATCCTATCCTTTGAAATTCAATTTAGCCATGTCAAAATTTTGGTCATATTTCCAAAAATAGATGATTGCTATGTGCTTTTTCAATAAATATTTTCTAACAGACTTCAAGGAAATTAACCAAACTGCATAATTGCAGCCTTTGAAATCAATGGTTCCATATAGACATGTTGCTGAATATGTATCCCAAAATATATGGTTGATAGATAATTTATTTAAAAACTGTGTGGCTGAGCGTCTTTTAGGAAATATACAAATATTGGAATCACAAGAAACTGTTCCAAATAAAAGTTTGGACAATATGTTACAAACATATATGGTTGCTATTACAATTAGAAAATCTTTCAGGCAATTAACAAAATCTGGAATCCCATCCTTTGTAATTCAATATATCCATTAAAATTTAGACCATAATGTTTCCCCAACATAGTTCGCTAGGTGCTTTTCCAAATCATTGTTTTGAGACTTCCTAAATTTACCAAAATAAGAATCCGATCCCTTTGAAGTTTCATTGTTCCATGTCAAAGGTGGTTTGCTCGATTGATATTGTTATAAAAACTTCAGGAAACTTACCAATATTAGAATTTCATCCTTGGGACTCAATACTTCCAAATAAAAGTTTGAACCAATATAACCAAAATGATACGGTTGCTATGTACCTTTATTAAAAATTGTGGGTCTGAGTCTCTTTCATGAAATTTACATTGTGTTGTATATACGAGTCAATTTGTCATTGTATATTAATTAAACTCAAGTATTTAAAAAATTCCCAGAGGTATCTATAGAAGACACAACTATCTTTTGATCTCAAGGAATGACCACGCGAGACTCACTCTATATATCATTCAATGCCTCTTCACGTGTCAAACAAATTATGTAGTATAGGAGTGGGGATCTCGCACATTTACAAGACATTTGAACATTCTTAATTTAAATTGCGTGGGACTCACCCTAAATATCATTTAATATGTCTTCACATGCAAAACGAGACAATGCATGGTTTAGGGCTGGAGTCCTCAACGATATTGAAGACATTAGAACATTCTCAAATGACAATGGATGGGGATGACCCTGGGATCTCATATTTTTATTCATTGAATTCTGCATTTCTATTACGGTGGTTTTTAATTGAAATATACTGTACATGGTCAAAGGGTTGGAACATGTTTTTAATAAACGCATTTTTGCTGTTTCCATGGTCCCGGTTTCGTATTAGATAAGAAACACATACCGTAGATTTGGTAGGAAAATAGACTCCGTAGTATCTAGTACTATTAGTCCCAGGTAGTATCTGAGACTACTATATAACTTTATCAGTTATAGCTGGGACTATTATACTAACGGGACTGGAAACTGATAGATCTGTTGAGATTTCATTGTCCCGATAGCGGATTATTGATTTTTGTTTTGATTGACAGCTTAATGTGCCACGTGGTTAATTAGCCTTCGGTACATGTAAACAATTGATTTCGGCGAACAAGTCAGCTTATAGAATACCGTTAAAATTGGTGGACTTGAAATTGAAAAAAAAAATAATTAAATGCAAAAAAAAAAAAAAAAAAAATATATGAATAACAAAACTATTTAAACAAATTAAATATATTTACTTGAAATAAATGTTTTCACACAGGAATAAACTAATGCCGGTTAAAACTGGGACAAGTTTTGAAAGATAAATACTTTTCTTATTGTTAACGAAAAATTATTAATAAGTAGTCAATATATTAGTGTTGAAAATAAAACAAATAAAGTCGAAATCATGCCGGCGCTTTACTTGACCGCTAAGAAAACAACGTGTCGCCGAAAGTTAACAGATCATAATTAATCCTAATAAAAACAATAAATGTGCAATAAAAAACAATGTTGGCAATTTCAGTTCATAATTAATCCCTATAACAAAAGTTACCCGTGGTCTAATAAAAACATAGCCACATTGTTTTGAACTTTTCTAAATTTCGTGTTTACACCTAAATTTCAATATGGCAGAAATAGCAGTGAAAGGGCCTACTTTTGTAGTTCTGATTGTGGAACTTATTGAACATATTTTCACGAAGTCATATGCTTATGCCACCCGAAGACCATTACTAAGCAAAAAACACCCCGATTTTAATACAAATATTGCACATATAAATAGGAGTAAGCAATTTTATAGGGACAGTATAATTTATTTGAACCCTGCATGTGGTTTCCGTTTGTAATGAGAATGAGATTTATATTCCACTTTTCACTTTAAAAAGTGACAATAAAAAATAGGCCAATCCAACCTATAACCTATACATATGATTTTACAACAAACCGAACTCGCGTATCTCTTTTCAATCAATAGTTTTAAGAAATTTTATGAATCATACTTGTTTTCCCTGCGTCCCGACGCTATTATCCTGAAAAAACTTCAACCTTTAGATGTCGTTTTTTACACTTAAGCCGGGATTTGGTGATTAATAACAACTGTCAAAGATCGAGATATCTTTTATCATTAGAGTAATCGTGTTTACATTAAGGATTATCATTTCGAATAACTATTAAAAATAAAACAAATTACAAAGATTATACGATCAAGACACGCTGTCACTGTCAAAACAATATGGCGTATCGATAAATCTCGCGCAGGTAAAGTCTCGTTCTAACGACCGTGATGTTGAGTATGATTACACTGATTGGTGTAACAGTTTCCAGTCCCGTTAGTATAATAGTCCCAGGTTATAGTAGTCTCAGTACTAGTATTAAACCAAGGATTTGTATAGTTAGACTATACAATTCCTTGATTAAACCACTTATATATGTCAACCAATTCGTTGATCGTTATGAAAATTTAAAGTTTACTAAAATTCTTGAGAATACATTAACAGATGCGTATCCAGGATTTTGATAGAGGGGCACCCTGCCCTTAATCCGCCTCTTATTCATAACTGTAAGCCTTGTCAATATATTTAACACTTATGATAAATGGTGATACATGTAACACACACGATCACGTTAGACCCTTTCCTCTCCAAACTAAGACTGGTGATAACCAGGCTCAAGCTAGCAGCCACTCGCTAGCAGCCACTACGCTAGCAGCCAGTTTTCGGATATGTCTATGAACCCAAAAGTTGCATAAGATTCAAACGTACTCAAAATGTTTTTATTGATATATAACCAATATATTATCAGTGTTTTTATAATAAAGCAGTCGGAGAACTATTCGATGATTTAAAAATATCTAGTCCTGTCCATTAATTTAAGATAATAGTAATCGATGTCAATATACCAAACAGCGTCCTCCCGCTTTTAATTTTAATAGTCAACAGTTTTGAGTGTACATAGAATCGTAAATATGTAATAAAATTATTACAATGCATACAAAATTGCTTGTAACAGGGACTTGACATTGAAATCATAAATTAATTTTGTGATATTGTGTCAAATAGCTTTCCATATTCTCGGCATCCTGTCAAATAGTTCCTGAAAAGTTATTATTGTTCTGCATGACAAGAAAAGAAAGTTGCACTCGTGCATAAATATTTTTTTAATGAGACAAATCTGTTTTAACGAAACATTCTATTTCTGAAGCAGTGGATATCGCTTACTTTTGATTAGACGAAAGGTTTATTTTTTGTACACAAAGTATGGTGGGCAAGGAAATTATTTATTATCTATTAAAAAAAAAAAAAAAAATCCATGTTATACACAGACGTGGAATTTTGGTCAAGTAGGCACTAGGTCCAAAGATTCTGTTTGCACCAAGTATGAGTAAAAGTATTCCCGTAGAACATTTTTATTAACATTTCCGTAAGGGTGGGTAGGGTGTCAGACCCCAACTTTGGACCTAATTTAAAAAAACTAAGCCGAACCACACCCTGGATTTTTCTCAAGTAGACCTTAGCTATTCATCTTCACATTGCACCTAGTGGCGAAAAAGTATTGCCGTAGAACATTTTTATTAACATTTCCGTAAGGGTGGGGTAGGGTGTCCGACCCCAACTTTGGACCTAATTTAAAAAAACTAAGCCGAACCCAGCCTGGATTTTTCTCAAGTAGACCTTAGCTATTCATCTTCACATTGCACCTAGTGGCGAAAAAAGTATTGCCGTAGAACATTTTTTATTAACATTTCCGTAAGGGTGGGGTAGGGTGTCCGACCCCAACTTTGGACCTAATTTAAAAAAACTAAGCCGAACCACACCCTGGATTTTTTCTCAAGTAGACCTTAGCTATTCATCTTCACATTGCACCTAGTTGCGAAAAAGTATTGCCGTAGAACATTTTTATTAACATTTCCGTAAGGGTGGGGTAGGGTGTCCGACCCCAACTTTGGACCTAATTTAAAAAAAACTAAGCCGAACCACACCCTGGATTTTTCTCAAGTAGACCTTAGCTATTCATCTTCACATTGCACCTAGTGGCGAAAAAGTATTGCCGTAGAACATTTTGATTAACATTTCCGTAAGGGTGGGGTAGGGTGTCCGACCCCAACTTTGGACCTAATTTAAAAAAACTAAGCCGAACCACACCCTGGATTTTTCTCAAGTAGACCTTAGCTATTCATCTTCACATTGCACCTAGTGGCGAAAAAGTATTGCCGTAGAACATTTTTATTAACATTTCCGTAAGGGTGGGGTAGGGTGTCCGACCCCAACTTTGGACCTAATTTAAAAAAAACTAAGCCGAACCACACCCTGGATTTTTCTCAAGTAGACCTTAGCTATTCATCTTCACATTGCACCTAGTGGCGAAAAAGTATTGCCGTAGAACATTTTTGATTAACATTTCCGTAAGGGTGGGGTAGGGTGTCCGACCCCAACTTTGGACCTAATTTAAAAAAACTAAGCCGAACCACACCCTGGATTTTTCTCAAGTAGACCTTAGCTATTCATCTTCACATTGCACCTAGTGGCGAAAAAGTATTGCCGTAGAACATTTTTATTAACATTTCCGTAAGGGTGGGGTAGGGTGTCCGACCCCAACTTTGGACCTAATTTAAAAAAAACTAAGCCGAACCACACCCTGGATTTTTCTCAAGTAGACCTTAGCTATTCATCTTCACATTGCACCTAGTGGCGAAAAAAGTATTGCCGTAGAACATTTTTTATTAACATTTCCGTAAGGGTGGGGTAGGGTGTCCGACCCCAACTTTGGACCTAATTTAAAAAAAAAACTAAGCCGAACCACACCCTGGATTTTTTCTCAAGTAGACCTTAGCTATTCATCTTCACATTGCACCTAGTGGCGAAAAAAGTATTGCCGTAGAACATTTTTTATTAACATTTCCGTAAGGGTGGGGTAGGGTGTCCGACCCCAACTTTGGACCTAATTTAAAAAAACTAAGCCGAACCACACCCTGGATTTTTCTCAAGTAGACCTTAGCTATTCATCTTCACATTACACCTAGTTGCGAAAAAGTATTGCCGTAGAACATTTTTATTAACATTTCCGTAAGGGTGGGGTAGGGTGTCCGACCCCAACTTTGGACCTAATTTAAAAAAAACTAAGCCGAACCACACCCTGGATTTTTCTCAAGTAGACCTTAGCTATTCATCTTCACATTGCACCTAGTGGCGAAAAAGTATTGCCGTAGAACATTTTTTATTAACATTTCCGTAAGGGTGGGGTAGGGTGTCCGACCCCAACTTTGGACCTAATTTTAAAAAAAACTAAGCCGAACCACACCCTGGATTTTTTCTCAAGTAGACCTTAGCTATTCATCTTCACATTGCACCTAGTTGCGAAAAAGTATTGCCGTAGAACATTTTTATTAACATTTCCGTAAGGGTGGGGTAGGGTGTCCGACCCCAACTTTGGACCTAATTTAAAAAAACTAAGCCGAACCACACCCTGGATTTTTTCTCAAGTAGACCTTAGCTATTCATCTTCACATTGCACCTAGTGGCGAAAAAGTATTGCCGTAGAACATTTTTGATTAACATTTCCGTAAGGGTGGGGTAGGGTGTCCGACCCCAACTTTGGACCTAATTTAAAAAAACTAAGCCGAACCACACCCTGGATTTTTTCTCAAGTAGACCTTAGCTATTCATCTTCACATTGCACCTAGTGGTGAAAAAGTATTGCCGTAGAACATTTTTATTAACATTTCCGTAAGGGTGGGGTAGGGTGTCCGACCCCAACTTTGGACCTAATTTAAAAAAACTAAGCCGAACCACACCCTGGATTTTTCTCAAGTAGACCTTAGCTATTCATCTTCACATTGCACCTAGTGGCGAAAAAGTATTGCCGTAGAACATTTTTGATTAACATTTCCGTAAGGGTGGGGTAGGGTGTCCGACCCCAACTTTGGACCTAATTTAAAAAAAACTAAGCCGAACCACACCCTGGATTTTTCTCAAGTAGACCTTAGCTATTCATCTTCACATTGCACCTAGTGGCGAAAAAGTATTGCCGTAGAACATTTTTATTAACATTTCCGTAAGGGTGGGGTAGGGTGTCCGACCCCAACTTTGGACCTAATTTTAAAAAAAACTAAGCCGAACCACACCCTGGATTTTTTCTCAAGTAAACCTCAGCTACTCAGCTTCACTTTGCACCTAGTGCGGAAAAAATTATTGCCGTAGGGAATTTTTTTTAACTTTCCCGTATGGGTTGGGTAGGGTGATTTAAAAAAAAAAAAAAGCCTGGATTTTTTCTCAAGTAGAAATTAGTTCTCTAATTTCTGTTTGCACCTGGTATGTGAAAAAGGACTTTGATGGTTTTTAACCTCTATCTTGTCATCTGCGGTTGTAAGTGATTGTTTAGATTTATCCGTAAGTTTCGATTGAACAATCACATCGAGGTATTCCTTGATTGCTGCACCCATCGATAACATGCTTTTAACAATTTTTTTTATTATTTTTATTTTTTTCATGTTTGCGACCAATTCGAGCAAATTCTTTGTATACCAGCCTTTCTTCATCGGTTCATCTTATTTTGCTCGGAGAGATTACTAATTGAGTGGTTCTGCATAATCCAGTCTGCATTCGTTTTACCATCGAGGTTCACGAAAATAGTAACAATGCTCGCTTGTCTTTTACAAATACAAATTAATCTACCATCTTTCTTTTTCATAATTTTAATCAAAACGTCACTTCATCAAACGGTTGACCATCTGAAAGCATTTTCAAAACATTCAAACAAATATTTTCAAACACTACTGTGTCGCGTTTTTGTAGTTCATTTGTTTTAGATAATTTATAGTTGTAAATACTCAATCGATTTCTTCGGGTGCTGAAGTTCATAATAATCATAATATATATATATTTCAATCCGTTTTTAAATCACCATGTCCAGTGTGTTCCAGCTCCCGTGGAAGAATCTTGATTAAAATACCACACTATATATCCTGTGGTTCATATAGTAACTTATTCCTCAAAAGACCTATCTGACGTGTATAATTTTAAGTCTTTCGTTCACTTTTCGAATCCCATGTAAGACATTGATTTGTGGGAGTACTATATTAAATATCTATATTCCACTCATTTATCTAATATTTCTGATCATTTTTGTCGAGCCTGCGACTTTTGTCACAGAAAGCTCGACATAGGGATAGTGATCCGGCGGCGGCGGCGGCGGCGGCGGCGTTAGCTAACTTCTTAAAAGCTTTATATTTTAGAAGCTAGAAGACCTGGATGCTTCATACTTTGTATATAGATGCCTTATGTTACGAAGTTTCAGTCTGTCATATGTCCATTGTCCTTGACCTCATTTTCATGGTTCAGTGACTACTTGAAAAAAGTCAACATTTTTTGTAATGTTAATTTCTTTCTTATTATGAGTAATAGGATGACTATATTTAGTATGTGCGTACCTTGAAAAGTCCTCATGCCCGTCAGACAATTTTCATTTGACCTCGACCTCATTTCATGGATCAGTGAACAAGGTTAAGTTTTCGTGGTCAAGTCCATATATCAGATACAATAAGCAGTAGGTCTACTATATTTGGTATATGGAATGATTGTAAGGTGTACATGTCCAACTGGTAGGTGTCATCTGACCTTGACCTCATTTTCATGGTTCAGTGGTCAAAGTTAAGTTTTTGAGTTTTGGTCTTTTTTTCTAATACTATATGCAATAGGTCAACTATATTTGGTGTATGGAAATATTTTATGATGTACATTTCAGTCTCGCAGGTTTTATTTGACCATGACCTCATTTTCACGGTTCATTTCTCAGTGTTAAGTTTTGTGTTTTGGTCTGTTTTCTTCAACTATAAGCAATAGATCAACAATATTTGTTGTATTGAAGGATTGTAAAGTGTATATGTCTGTCTGGCAGGTATCATCTGACCTTGACCTCATTTTCATGGTTCATTGGTCAATGTTAAGTTTTCATGGTTAAGTTTGTTTCTTAGATACTATAAGCAATAGGTCAACTATATTTAATGCATAAATTGATTGTAAGCTGTACATGTCTGTCTGGCATGGTTCACCTGACCTTGACCTCATTTTCATGGTTCATTGGTCAATGTTAAGTTTTCTTGTTTAAGACTGTTTCTTAAAAACTATAAGCAATAGGTCAACTATGTTTGGTTTATTGAATGATTGTAAGGTGTAAATGTATTTCTCGTTTGGTTTATCTGACCTTGACCTCATTTTCTTGGATCATGTTAAGTTTATGTGTTACTTGTAGTAAAGCTTTATATTTAGGACTATCAACATAAAATCAATGGTTAGTAAAGAAGTCGAGACATTTCAGCGTGTGCACTCTTGTTCTACTTTTCATTCCCGTGAAGAAGTGAGGTATCTAGTAGTTGTATGCTCATGTGGTTGCGTAAAATCTACTTCAGCCAAATACCATACAAGAGTATCTTAAAGGGAAAAAGTGAGTTAGAAAATTTCATATTTATATGCATATCTATATGCATATCCGTAAAGTTTGTAAAAACTTTGCACTGCCATACAATCTAGGTGATTCTTACTTAAATAACCCAGTTCTCTGTATAAAAATGTAAAGAACACTTTATGAATGTTTATGGCTGATGAATTTGTTGCTGTCTTAGAGTTAGATAACTGTTAATTACCAATCCAGTAACGTGTGCTTCAGAATCACTTGATATAGCCAATGAAAAATTTTTATAGTAGTAATACGACGGGTGTACATGTGGAGCAGGAGATGCTTACCTTTCCAAAGCACCCGAGATTTCCCCTGGTTTTTGGTCGGGTTCGTTTTGATCAGTCTTTAGTTTTCTATGTTGTGTATTGTGTACTGCTGTTTGTCTTTTCGTTATATTTTGTTTTTTGACATGGCATTGTCTGTTTATTTTCGACTTATTTGTATATATATCCCTTCGGTATTTTTCGCCTCTCTTTTAATCACTTCCAAAGTAAACAGACCCTTTCTCAGCAAAAATAAAAAAGATGACTACGAAAGTAACGATGCCGGATCAAGGAGCCTACCCAGATTTTCAAAACCATATGAGATCAATGAAGGTTTCATTAATTCGTAGTGTACGTAGAATTTGAGTGCTTTACTGATGACGTCAAGTCGAAAACATTGGGAGGATTCAAAACTTTGTAAAAATCAAACGCTTTATTAACAGCCAGCCATTTATGAAAGCAAGTCTACAGAGAATAACCCAACCGTCGTATTTCCAAACACACAGAAAGTGCTTGGAGAAATTTCCTTTACCGGAATTCACAATAGAACTAAATCCGGAAAATGGCAGGAATATAACCATGAGAGAAATAGTAGACAGGCGAAAGTAAGAGTACATTGCAAATCATCTGGATGATTGCCAACTTAAGGCTCGATAGATCAAAGGAGTTAAAGTTAACACGAATACCTAGCTTACATGAATGCACGATTACCAAGCCAGCACCAATGTTAAAGGTGAAAGTATAATACGTTACTTCCAGTGGAACGGTTTTTGAGGATATTGGGACCTAGGTAAAACTCGGATTTCAAAATACAAGCCTGAAGAAATAGACAAACACTTAAATTTGCGAAGACTAAATGCATTAGATTGACACGAGGAATGATCACCCGAGACCTTACTGGCCAGATAATATCAAGGAAACAAATAATTTATAGATACATTTAAGATAAAATTTTCAAGCTATTTCAACATATGTGGTGCGTTATATAAGTGAATTTAAAGAGTGTATGACCCGGAAGTTGAAACTGAGGAATATCCATAAAGCTACATGTATCATATCCAACCAAGGCCCATGTTGAAACCTTACATTAACAAAAAAAAATAAACTCCGAGCCGAATCTAGGGTTACATTTAAAAGAAGTAAAAGTATGAAAGTGTTTGCAAAAGCATGAAAATATCTGGAACCGTGCTGGTATCCGTAACAACGAAAGCTGAAAACAAGCAATCAACCTGAATTTCAAGAAACGGAATATATTTAACGATTTTTGCCTGCAATCCACAGGACACGAAACAAGTTGGGATTTGAGAAACCAATGGTTCTAGGTTTTGCAATTTTGTCTAGTCCAAAGCATTGATGACTGACTTTGTATAAGACTACCTCAAACCCCAATACGGACCGCGAGCCACGATCTGCTACATAAGCAACACTGACAGTCTCGTTTGTGATATTCAGATCAGAGACATTTACAAATACATATATGAAAATGTGCATCAATGGTACGATATGTCCAACGGACCATACATTCCAAGTCAAGAGTAAGGTACTAGTAAACAAGAAAGTTTATATGTTTCACGATCGATTATGCTGAAATACCAATGGTTGCACGTGTCGGTCTAAGACGGAAACGGTATGCCATTAAAACAGAAAGGTATGAAATCAGGAGAGTTAAAGGTGTGAATAAATGTGATCAAGGATGAGGTTGCATTAAGCGACTTCAAACAATATCTGAACTCGGGCTATGATTCCTACAACACAACGAAAACGAATCTGAGCAAATGCTACCATCGATATAGTACAACACAAAACAATAAAGCTCTTTCAGGAGACGACAAGGGATAGACATATCGATTGGACAGAAACACTGCAAAATTGGAGACACATTACAGAGATTTATCTCATAGATTGTAGATCATGATGATGAACTTACTAAAATCAACTTCTAACCTACGACCTTCCACATATGTTGCAAACTGATCAGAAATAGTATCCAGGCTTCAAATTTTGACCCATAACATTTATAAAAGAGAGGTGAAAGATTCCAAAGGTACTGGCTTTGTAGTCGCGAATTCATGTTAGTTGGGTATTCTTGTCTGCTTTAACTCCTTCAATGCACCGAGTCCTAAACTGGAAATCATCCAGATGATTCACAATGTACTCTTATTTTTGACTGTACGCTATATCTCTTATGGCTATGTTCCTACCATCCCTAGAATTGTGTTGTTTTATTTTATACAATTAAGGAATAACAGTACTGTAGTTGAAGAGTCGCCACCGTCAATTGGAGATTTGATGGTCGCAAATGCAGTTTTACTGGCGACGCGTAGCGGAGACAGTAAAATGGAAATTCTAATGCAATTCGTTTGTATAGATAATTTTCATTGGATGTTGACAAATATTTTAAAGGGTTAGATTCCACGTTCTACCAGTCCGTAGCTAAGAAAGCCACCATTTTGAATTCCGATTTTTTTGTACGTGATTTCTCACAAAATAAACAAGAAAGTCACATTTGAGCCTCAAAATCTTCTTTTGTCAACATTGAAATAATTCTGAAGCGTACGAAAGGTATAAATACGTCTAGTGTTTATGTTTGACATCGTGAGTATACATATGACGTCACATTGTTTAGATGCTACAGACGATGCAACAGTTTCGCGGACTTTTTCATTTATGTAATTTAAGCCAAAATATTGATAAAATGGAATTTATTTTAATATTCTGCATTAGAATGGAGATAACTGTATTGTATTTTAAGCTTGGCCTTCGTAAAACTTGATTTTACTGTCGCAAATATCCGTTTACCTAGCTCCGCTACGCGTCGCTAGGTAAACTCAATCAATTTGCGACAGTAAAATCTACGTTTTACGAAGGCCCAGCTTAAAATACAATACTGTTATTTCCCAATTTGCGACCATTAAATCAAAATTGACGGTGGCAACTACAGTACTCTCATTCCGATTCTAATGCATTACAAAAAGAAATACGTTAGAGCTTGAAAAAATGTATAAATTTGAAATAAAATAAAATTCCGCGAAACTTCATGAATGATTTTGGCGCAAAGAAGTCATCGCTAAACGTGACGTCATTAAAATGAAAACTTACAAACTGAAGGTTATTAAGTTACTTCTACGATTCAAATTTGGATAAAATCACATCAAAACGGCTATTTTTAGGTAGATGTTGTTTTATTTTCGATAATATTGTAGTTATTGATAGTTTTTGATCCAAGCAATTCAAAATGGCGGGTCCCTCCTTAGTTACGCCATGTCAACTGTGGATTTGATGGTAACTTTTAGCCAATGAAAAAAATGTTACATAAAAATTGCATTAGAATTCCTGATTTCTCCAAACACTTTCTGTATGTTTGGAAATTCGACGGCTGTGTTATTCTCTACAAGTACTTGAACAATTGCTTTTATAAATGTCAGGCTGCCAATAAAGCGTGAGTTCCGGTACATTGTCAACATCTTCCCCTCCTCCCCTTTAAACTCACCAACCGCAACAATGTTTGTAAAGGGAATGTATAATTCTTCGTTTTTGGGTATGTAAGTAATCTGTGCTCCACTCATGTTTGTAATGATGTAATGGCTGTCGTATCCGGGCTGGTTATAGAAGATCAATGGGATTAATTTGGGTATCTTGTTCTTTATGTTTCACTTGTGAGCTGCGCCCTGAATCCCGGTATATTGATAGTTATGTCTCACTTTGTCATCTCCTAGTTTTTCAACAGATCCGTTACATCGTTGCCTGCTCTAACGAATACTTATTTTTCTTCTCCGACATCTCCTTGAACATTCAATAATTCTCTTTCTGGTACATATTCAAGTAATCACAAAAGTTCTTGATAACATCGTCCCTTTCTTTCTACATTGAACATGTTGTATAACAAATTGGTTCTCTAGATTACACCCTGTGGTCATAGCCCTTAATGCTATAGCAAATTCTGGACGATGTGTGCTTCTGGTAGGGTTTGCAGTTATCCATGCGGCACCAGCGACTCATGATTTTTTTAGCTGGGATCTTATTCTGTTCCTTGATTTAAAAAAAAATTGCATTGTTTTCACTACAATCCCTCACAATGTTTTCGACTTGATGTCATCAGTAAAGCACTCAAATCCTGCGTACACATCGAATTAATGGAACCTTCATTGATTTCAAATGGTTTCAAAATCTTCGTAGGCCCCTTGATCCGTCATCGTAACTTAGCAATCATCTTGTTATTACTGTTCTCTTTTGCTGGGATAGGGTCTGCTCACTTTGGAAGTGATTAAAAGAGGCGAAAGAAACCAAAGGGATATTTTAACATGTTAAACTCGTAAGTCGAAATCAGACTGACAAAAAACCGGGGGTGATCTATAAAATATGTTGATACTTTAGATCAAGTGATAAGGCATCAGATAATAGCGGTGTGTCAATCCTTCTTTCTCAATCTCCAACAAGTCCACATTCAGTTCTCTTTTGTCAGTATCAGATATCCTGAGTGGGTAGGTCTTTTCTTTTCTAAACCATACACACTGGTTGATATATTGGATTGTTTTCTCAAACATGAGATTCACTGGAAGTCAATCCCTCTTCTGCCCATCGATAGTACTGGTTTACCCGGTCAGCACTTTTATGTTCTACCCATTCGTAATGTATCGACACCAAAATCGCCCAAATAAAACATTGCTTGTCCTGGTTCTTCACATCTATGATGGCTTTCTTGTGTGCCAGCCACTTAGGTAAGACCTAGTATTGACATCCGACAATTGATCTTTATCTATCGATATCAAATTTTATTCTAATCTTCTCATTCAGTACCTAACCACTTTTGTCTGATGTCCAACTTGCAAATTTCTCTCCAAAGCTATTTTACATCATTTTCAACATATCTTCAAAGTTGATCACCTTTGTCATGTTTGTTCAGCAATGAATATAAGTTTCTTCTTTTCCTTCTTATCACCAACTATCTTTTCAAACATGCAATTTAAAATCACATATACTTTTGCCAATTTTCGTTGTACCCCATTTATAATTTCCATTCTTTTGAAACATGTGGTATTTTAAAATGTCTCTGGATCCATCTAGACTCTGGGTTTGATTGTCCTTGTGGTAAATTATCCACCAAGGCTTTTTCTAGGTTTGACTACTTAACAAATGTTCCACAAATGTCTGTTTCTTTCCGCCAGCATTATGTCAGTTTTAGATTGAATTGATTCAATCGTCTGAGTTTTCCTATATTTTAATTTTTAAAAAGTTGATTCCTAGCAAAAGCTTTCAACGGTTTTTTTGTTTCAACAGCAAACACCATTCTATTTGTTAATGCCATGTCATAATTGTATATCTTTTTATCCCCCCTCTTAAAAAAAGTTTTTTTTTATCATTTTAAAGTTTATTTAAAGTTTTTAAACCAACCCTGATACTATTTACAGATCAAAATGTAGGTCTATTTGTAAACCGTTACTTTTGACACAAGTTCCCACCAATTTATTTTATTTTTTGTATAGTATATTGTAAGCTGAGACTTTAGTGATTTCCATTTCTTCTGTTTCTAAGAATTAACAATTTACTATTTCAAAATTTTCCGTCCACTTCTGTAATTTCTGTGATATCACAGTGCACATTTCATAGCCTCATGAAACCTTTCCGTTCAGATCATCTGTATATATACAATCTTCCTCACTTTCAACTTGATATGTTGATGTCATTTCCATATTGTATTTTCATTTTATCATTCTCCTGTCAGGTCAGTTGTGTTTTTTTCGAACTGGGCTGTTATTTTAAGGGTTTAGGGTGAGGGTTACTGGTTTATGTTTTAAAACCGGTGCTATGTTTTGTGCGGCCGAACTGTCAATTCTATACTACAGGCCTAATGTTTTCTTGACCAAAAGACACAGGGGGAAACCTAAGATAGATCTCACCACATATCCAATATCGAGGTCTGATAATACTCATCTCCTTCCTACTGCGTAAATTTAATTCGAAAATATTTCCAATGGCAATACTTGTATCCGGACTACATGCATATAAAAGGTAGACTATAAGGTTTCATCGACAAAAAGGCCAAGATGGGTTAAACAACAGAAGATCTACATCATAGGATCCAAATCGGGGTCTGAAATTACCTACCCCTTACCATCACTTAATTAAAAAGTAGTCTTCGACAACATTTCGATCCACACATGATGCAAATTTAAGACAGTGACCTCATATCTCTTGGACCAAAAGATCCAGGTGGGAAGACTCATGGAAGGTCTACATTATAGGTTAAATATAGGGATCTGATATAACTGAACCCTTATCCACTCTAAATTTAACTCCATACGTCAATGCTTTTATTCGCACTAGTAAAAAATCAAACATGTGGCCTACGGTGTTTTTAAGTCAAAATGCCCAGTTTATGACTACTCTTAGAAAGGTCTAAACCACATTTAGCCTACTTTAGCTGTATTGATAAACCATTTCGGAATTTTTTGGTCCTCAATGCTCTTCAACTTTATTTGGTATTTTAAAACTTGATGATTAAAGCATCACTGAAGAGTCTTTTGTTGACAAAAAGCGCATCTGGCGTACACAATTTTAATCCTGGTATCTATGATGAGTTTATTTAAACAGCCTGAAATTAATTTAATTCCTGCGTCGAAAATTTTATCTGCACTAGGTGTATATGAAAATCGGAGAGCCAATATGTCCTGGACCAAAAGCCTCAAGTGGACATTTCACAGAAGGTCTATATCATGAGTCCAATATCGGTACTGAAGTATGCAACTTAAATCTAACACATAAACAAATCCTATTGGCCATGCTTTTAATTTGATCTGCATAAGCTTTAAATGCAAACGAGTGGCATAATGTTTCCTGGATAAAAGGCCCAGGTTAGAAAACTAAAAAGTCACTCGTTGTAAATTTTATAAGAAAAAGAAATATCTGTAGAGTAATTTTATACGCACTAGATGCAAATCAAAGGCAGTAACCTTTATTTCCTGGACCAAAATGTCCAGACAACCATACATAGGTCCAATATCGAGGTTTGAAATAACTGATTCCTTCCACCGTTATATTTAATTCGTATAAAAATCCACACGACAATGCTGTTCATAAATTTTGCACAATTCCAACATATGTACAATCGTCCAGTGAAGTTTATAGGATTTAGGTGGAAAACTTAAGGAGGAGTTGATTACACAAAAATTTCATAAATATTGCTGAAAATGACTAAGATCCAAAGTCTAAAAAAAGTTGAAAAAAATCACTCAACGAGTTATAGGAGGTGCGCAACCTTAACATAGGTTCGATCTTTTTGTAAAGTGGATGAGATCTGGATTAAAAACTGCAGTAGGAGTTGATTGCACAAAACTTGTATCCTATTTCATTTAGATTAAAGTTTCAAAATCTTGAAAAATGATCCGCCTGGCTAAACTAAGACATTTTCCACCTTTATCTTGGTACCTGACGTAGAGGTAGACATTTTCACTAAAATGGCCAATACTACTTATTTTATAGGCCCGTAGGAGTTTTTCGGTATAGGGTGATGGGTACCTGTTATGTCATACAATCTAGTAACTATTGGCGACTGGCCTAACTAAGAGATTCTCCACATTGACCAATTGACCAGAGGTAGAGCAAGACATTGCAACTAAAATTGCTCATAGCGGTAATGCCTAAACCCGTACGAGTTGTGAGGAATGGGGGGGGGGGGCATTTAGTATGTAAATAAAGGCAACAGTAGTACCGCTGTTCAATAGACATAGGTAGCAATACACCGACAGTTAGAAGTTTAGTTTCGCATTTTGGCCATAGAGATTTGAAAGTTTTTGCTGAAGAATAATATAGCCTTCCAAGTGGGTTTATATGAATATAAAGGTTATTTTTTGCATGTTTTAAATGCCATTTTTATGGTTTGACAGTCCGTATTTTTACATCCATACAGCCCATAGAAATTATTGCAGTGTTTTTCAACAAAGATTTGACCGTCGAACTTTTCAATTCAATTTTATGGGAAAATGAGCCGAAATGCATATGATTTATTTTTGACACCTTGGTAGATAAATGTTTATGGTTTCAGAAAAAGTATCATTCTAATGGATTGAAATTTTCCTTTGGACCAAATTTTGGGGACTTTTGTGACTTTTTCACCCCCTTTTTGTAATATTTTGTATCAAATACAGATTGTTGCCATGGTTACACCAAAAAGATATTATGTTTCACCATTTTAACTATTGGAAATTAAATCTATGGAAAATGCTGTTTCCATATATATGCACATGCATAACCCACACATTAAGCCTAATTTGTTAGAAAGCAATGGAAAGAGGGTGTTTTAAAATACTGGGTGTCATTTTAAGTTTTTTCCTAACTGCTTATTGCTACCATAAATCGATTAAGCGAAAACAAATCCGGGTCACAAACCAAAACCGAGTGAAACACGTCAACTATAAGAGGAAAACAACGGAACAACAAAACACTTAACTGCTACCAAAACAAACACTAACATACATAGAAACGACAATTTGATAATAACTGCCATATTCCTGACTTGGTACAGGACATTTTAAGAAAAAATGGTGGGTTGAACCTGGTTTTATGGCTAGCCAAACCTTCCGCTTATATCCTGCAATAAAATTCTTTTTTAGACAGCTGATGACTAATTTAGCCTTCAAAGTGGGTTTTAAGAACATCAAGATTATTTTACATGTTTTATGGGCTATTTTCTGTTTGACTGTCCCTATTTTCATAGCCAGACCAACCACAGGTCCAGAAATTTGTGAACTGTTTACAAACACTTTTTTTCACACGAACTGTTTGAAATGAGACGAAAGACATGATTTCATTTGATCTCTTGATAGATACATGTAAACAATTGCTGAAAAGGTATCACTCCAAGGGAATGAAATTCTACTTGTGTCTATATTTTGGGAAATATGTGACATCTTTACCCCCCTTTTGCAATATTTTATAGCAAATACATGCAGGTTGTTGCCATGGATACACCAAGAGAAATTATCCTTAACCATTTCAACTACTGGATATCAAATCTATGAAAGATACTGATTACATACATATGCACATATATGACACAAACAGTAGCTTAATTTGTAAGAAAACAAGGAAAAGGGGATGGTAAAACTTAGAAGAGTTAATTTTAATCCCAACTGTATATTGCTACCTAAATCAAAACTGTGTAAAACATATAAATCCTGTGCATATAGTTGTTTTAAGCTAAAATCATATAAATGAACTAGCTAGTTAATTATCTGAACTTTTCATACATATAGAAAATAAAAATAGAATTCAAACCATAAACGATAAGACATAACACAATATCCAATAGACTTACAAAAGAAACATAATAATTAAGGATGCTCTCTACTCTGTTTCAAAATAACAAGCTCTTTAAAAGACTGAAATAAACTGAAAGTATATAAATAAAGGAACTAAAATAGCAGAAGAAAATGAAGGGTCCGTGTGCTTGTTTTGGAAATATAAGCCTTTGAAAATTTGGCGGAAATAATTCTCTAGACTTTTCATACATTTAACATTGGACCCTTTTTCTTTCAAAAATATGAAAAAATAACAAGGATTTTATTGTATTTTAAAATATTGCTATTTAAACTATATATAATAAAATTATAAAAGAAAAGTAGGAGCTAGCGGAGAAAATTTTTAATGGCACTTCCAGAGGATTCCGAATATCTGGCAAAATTCAAAAACAAGAGGAGTGAACATCCTTAAATACACGAATGTGGATATACCGAGACACGTCTTATATCAATGCGAATTCACTCTCGGCAAAACAGTCATATTCGGGGATAGGTCATGTTCGGTACTTATCAGACGTAGATGATAAACCACAATCTAAGACGTAATGAAAATGTCGTTAGTTAGTTTAGACACCGACACATCGTATAGATCAACCAATTCGTGATGGTGTCCATACAGTTTACGGAGTGTCATTTTTAATCTTTCCTCCTCATTACTCTGTTGTCGCAGTTTCTGCGTAATAGTCCAGCTGATTCGTGCATATTTTTAGAAGAATTGTGGGTTTGATGATAAAAGCATGAAACTTTGTACAATTGTAAATATATATTTGGTAGTCAATTTAAGCTATGGACCCACTCTGAAAAATCCAATATGGCGGCCATTTTCAAAATGTCTGCCAATCAGTCCAAATTTCACAACCATGTATAACTTAAAGCAAATAATATATAAACCGAATCTTTTAAATACATATAAAATGTAATCCAACGTTTCTAATAAGTCATGACGTTATATTTGACTTTTCATTTTTTCAAAATGGCGGAAAATTGCAAAATGGCCGCCAAAAAGTGAAAATTAACGAAACTGAGAAAAGGCTTTACTGATATTTATTTCTTCTATCGAATTGCACTTTGCAGTTTATACAATATTCTAGGGATTGCGTTTCCATGATTCTCTGATGATGCTTGCATGACAAGTTAATCAAAGATCCCATAAATGGAAACATTCGAACGTTTTCAGGACGTCATCATAATATGTTTGACCGTTTAGTGCCATCTGAGTCATTAATGATATATGGATAAGTTCCACTTCTCCTTGTCACAATCCTTTCTTTTTCCTCGATTGTGGTAACATCAAGATGATAAATAAATAATACTAATCACCGAATTTCTAAGTAAAATGAGTAACATGCCGAGTGTTACCAGTTGGCCAGAAAATATACACCTTCCTAACACCTGCGTTGACCCCTAGTTTTGATGAAAAGGGACTTGTGTTGTTTATGCTTTCAATGTTGAGTTATTTGCTCTTTATTTTTCAATGTCTGTGTTGTCAACCAGTAAAATTCTTGTTTATTTATCGTTTAAGCATGGAAATCCTTACTTCATTTCAAATGTCCAGATTCGATCAAGCTTAAGATAATTTACACGTACCAATGGTTTGACATGTTTTAAATGTTGTGATTCTAAGGGTTAGAAAAGAGACATTTATAAATCCACTAGTATATGATATATGCCTAAACTGGATATGACTCATCAATCTATTTAAACAAGAGTACCTAGGTATGTGTCACTTGTTGAACAAAAACTGCGTATCCTTCTTAAGCACCTGAGATCACCCCCGGATTTAAGTGGGATTGGTTTAGCTCAATTTTAGATTTTGTGTAGTGATTTGTGTTAGCAATTTTTTTTGTTTTTGTTTATCCATGTTCTTATCTGGTTTTGTTTTACTAATGATTTTTGAGTGCCTAAGTATCTTATCTATCGTTTTATCATCTAAACAACAACATATTTTCACAGCAGTTTTCAAATGTTTCTTATGGACCGCCCATTTAGTGTTTGTCCCTCCTCACCACATTTTAAACAGGACCGTACATAACATCATTGTCCTCCGCATTTTCATCTACCGTGACATCTGTTTTATATCTGTCCACCACATTTTATTACCTCATTACAAAATGCTGATACCTCTGTGATAATTGTCCAATAGGGTATATCCCATCCGCATCATTCTAAGCAGCACACTGGGTAAAGGCAGAAACATTCCTTCGCCTAAAGCTTTCACATGCTTTGAGAATGTTGTGTTTTGCTTTAAATCGTTCCTGGTGTAGAACATCATGTGGATTATCTGATCACGTTATATTATTTCAAAGGAGGGTTTAATTTTGTTAATTACTATGGCTATTTCTAGACAAAACACTATTAAATGCTGTAGTTGTGCAATTTTGATAGTTAATCTGATTGCCCCACCTTCTCCTTTTACAAGTGTGTAATTCTACTATTGAGCTTGATCTACATTTTTCATTTTCAAATTACGTTTGCAACACTTAAACTGTATAGTTTAAAAATGGCATGATACAGCGCAGGGGTTCTGGACGCCATAAGTTTGATGAAAAAATGCAAAGAACCGATGAATAAGCAGTATAATGGAATCTTTGTACACTGATAAGGAACATTCTCTTAATGATCTCACATCAAAATGTCCAGTTCAATTTCTAATGTTGCAGACCAGTTGTGGTTAAGGGACTTTAAATTTCCTCTTATTACTCCATTCTTTGAATGTTACATAGTTCTCACCAGGGTCTCGTTCCTCATTAAGTACTATGTTTCCTTTGAACGAACACTTGTTCAACCACTGTTTTCTAACCAATCACATAAGGTTCTCAACGATACCATTTCTATATAAAGACCTTAAACAAAACTATTCTCTATTCTGCTCGAAATATGTTTGGCCTGTTCCACTGTTCCGATTTTCCAAAAGCAAAACAATAGTTGATCAAAAGTGATAATTGATACATGTCTCGGAAAAGATTAACACATTGCTGGATTATATTCATGGAATGTCGAATCGTTGTGACAGGTTTGATCTCTTCCTGTAACATCGGTCAATGCAGACTGATATATAAAGGTGGATGACCATTTTTCTTGGCTCTATATGCGTGGAATGATGTCCAGACATATTTAATGTTTTCATTATCATCTGCTTCAAGCCATCAGTGTTATCATTTTATTAACTTATTTATACCATGCAAGGATTATGTTGCACAATTGAGTAATTATACCAGGTCGGCATACATGTATTTCTTGTAAGATGTAAGTAAGAAACGCATGCATATATTTCAAAGCAAAAGGTTATAACGAATTGACAAGTTGGACTAAGAAAATGCGGAAATATTGAAATTGTCGTACTACGGAAAGATTCGTTAGCCGTAGTTGAACTCTTGTTGTTGTCAATATTGTCCACGGTTGCTGTTGTAAAACCACCAGGTTTCGCAGGAGGAACCACATATTCAATGTTGAATTTTTCATAAATATAGTATTGTAGATAAACAGATAATTGGATCATTCATAAATGACAAACGTAAACTGTACATGTTGTAATTTAGTACCTCCTCTTTTCCTGGTCCTAGCATCCAGTAGAAGGCATATATACATTATGCGATTGTTTTAATTCAGTTGAATATAATGTTAAAGAATAATAGAGAAATAAAACAGACGTAACTTTGAAATGGATAATGTCATATTTGCATCAATTGAATAACTTGACTGCAACTGAATATTTGGCCAAACGATTATCAACTAATGTTTTTAATGACTGTTGAAAATACTTTGCCTACATTATGTCTTCTTAAACTACATGTATGTGCAGATTTTTCAAGTATCGTTGACATACAAACAGATTGTTGCGGTTGCTTGTTTAATTGCAAAACCAAAATAATTACTAAACAGAAGAAGCAAGCACCTGCCTTGTTAATGGCCTGTCAAGCCTGATATTACTGCAATTTTTAGATCATTACTATGTCCTCTTCCAGTTGATCACAGGGAAAACTGTTCGACTCGAGAAGCATACATTCTAGTTAAGTTTTGCTTTAATATGGGAATAACGCCAGTGTCTATACGTGATCACTCTTTGTAGACTACTGTTATGCAGGAATGGTATCTCTTTATGTTTGACTTTAGTAAATAAATGTGGCATGCACTTGGTATTATAGAGCACTTAGCTTTACTGAAGGTACGTCAAAACAAAACACTTTGTAACCTTCTATAAGGGAATTTTGTCGATTTTGATATCCTATGGCGGCCATCTTGGAAAAAGCCGCCATATTGTAATTTCAAGTTTGGTCCATAGCTTATATTGTTCGAAGCACCCAGCACTACTAACATGGCAAATTTGAACTAATATAAGGGATAGTTGTTGATTTTGATATTTTGTGGCGGCCATCTTGGAAAAAACCGCCATATTCAATTTTAATGGTGGGTTCATAGCTTATATTTTTTGAAACAACCAGCACTACTGCCATGCAAAATTTTACCATAAATTTGACCTGATATCAGTGATATATGTTGATTTTGATAGTTTATGGCGGCCATCTTGGAAAAGGCTGCCATTTTGAAATTTCAAGGTGGGTCCATAGCTAATATTATTTGAAACATCAAGAACTACTACCATGCCAAATTTGATGCTTTTATCATCAAACCCACAATTTTTTCACCGATCTGCCGGACTATAAAGATCACACTCCTGTAAATGAAGTCCGTATAGTGTGAACATGCACGAGCATAACGTATCAACTGAGATATGTAAACACCATACGATGGGGCAGAGGGTATGTTACTGCTGAGAAATGGGAAATTGATAATTGGAAAGTTGAAATCGTCACGTTGTCATAAATTTTAGTGTGAAGTTGTCCATCTGTGTCAACATAGTGCAACTTCAGTTTAGCCGGCTGGACAAAAAAAAAACAGATCTCAAAGTTGACCATTGTAACATATGATACTTTGTTTCCTAAAATTCAATACTACCTGAGGTAGAAGGAGATAGTGCCTCTAAGATGGTCTACATCACTTATGCCCTTATCCGCATGACTTTGTCAGCATATGGTTCGGTGTACTTTGCATGTCACATAGTCCATCTTAACTATTGTCGGCTGGCCAAACTGTGAGATTCTCTTTGTTGGCATAGGTACCGGAGGCAGAAGATATTGCCTTTAAAATGGCACATATCACTTGTGTCCTAGACCCGAGATAATGTGTCAGCATATGATGAACAGGGTGGACCTGGTATGTCACATAGTCCAATTTCACTACTGCTGACAGGCAAAACAAAGAGATTCTCCACATTGGTCATGGTACTTGAGGTAAAAGTAGATATTGCCTCTAACACGTCTCAAAGTACTTATGCCCTTGACGCTTTCGAATGTTAAAATAAAAAGCTATATATATATAGTTTAAAACATTTGAGTCTTATAATGCTAGTTTAAGTCAACCCCGCCCATACGGAACAGTTAATAAAAATGTTTTACGGCAATACTTTTTCGCCACTAGGTGCAATCTAAAGATGAATAGCTAAGGTCTACTTGAGAAAAATCCAGGGTGTGGTTCGGCTTAGTTTTTTAAATTAGGTCCAAAGTTGGGGTCGGACACCCTACCCCACCCTTACGGAAATGTTAATAAAAATGTTCTACGGCAATACTTTTTCGCCACTAGGTGCAATGTAAAGATGAATAGCTAAGGTCTACTTGAGAAAAATCCAGGGTGTGGTTCGGCTTAGTTTTTTTTAAATTAGGTCCAAAGTTGGGGTCGGACACCCTACCCCACCCTTACGGAAATGTTAATAAAAATGTTCTACGGCAATACTTTTTCGCCACTAGGTGCAATGTAAAGATGAATAGCTAAGGTCTACTTGAGAAAAAATCCAGGGTGTGGTTCGGCTTAGTTTTTTTTAAATTAGGTCCAAAGTTGGGGTCGGACACCCTACCCCACCCTTACGGAAATGTTAATAAAAAATGTTCTACGGCAATACTTTTTCGCCACTAGGTGCAATGTAAAGATGAATAGCTAAGGTCTACTTGAGAAAAATCCAGGGTGTGGTTCGGCTTAGTTTTTTTAAATTAGGTCCAAAGTTGGGGTCGGACACCCTACCCCACCCTTACGGAAATGTTAATAAAAAATGTTCTACGGCAAAACTTATTTCGCCACTAGGTGCAATGTAAAGATGAATAGCTAAGGTCTACTTGAGAAAAAATCCAGGGTGTGGTTCGGCTTAGTTTTTTTTTAAATTAGGTCCAAAGTTGGGGTCGGACACCCTACCCCACCCTTACGGAAATGTTAATAAAAAATGTTCTACGGCAATACTTTTTCGCCACTAGGTGCAATGTAAAGATGAATAGCTAAGGTCTACTTGAGAAAAATCCAGGGTGTGGTTCGGCTTAGTTTTTTTTAAATTAGGTCCAAAGTTGGGGTCGGACACCCTACCCCACCCTTACGGAAATGTTAATAAAAAATGTTCTACGGCAATACTTTTTTCGCCACTAGGTGCAATGTAAAGATGAATAGCTAAGGTCTACTTGAGAAAAAATCCAGGGTGTGGTTCGGCTTAGTTTTTTTAAATTAGGTCCAAAGTTGGGGTCGGACACCCTACCCCACCCTTACGGAAATGTTAATAAAAAATGTTCTACGGCAATACTTTTTTCGCCACTAGGTGCAATGTAAAGATGAATAGCTAAGGTCTACTTGAGAAAAATCCAGGGTGTGGTTCGGCTTAGTTTTTTTTAAATTAGGTCCAAAGTTGGGGTCGGACACCCTACCCCACCCTTACGGAAATGTTAATAAAAATGTTCTACGGCAATACTTTTTCGCCACTGGGTGCAATGTAAAGATGAATAGCTAAGGTCTACTTGAGAAAAATCCAGGGTGTGGTTCGGCTTAGTTTTTTTAAATTAGGTCCAAAGTTGGGGTCGGACACCCTACCCCACCCTTACGGAAATGTTAATAAAAATGTTCTACGGCAATACTTTTTCGCCACTGGGTGCAATGTAAAGATGAATAGCTAAGGTCTACTTGAGAAAAATCCAGGGTGTGGTTCGGCTTAGTTTTTTTAAATTAGGTCCAAAGTTGGGGTCGGACACCCTACCCCACCCTTACGGAAATGTTAATAAAAATGTTCTACGGCAATACTTTTTTCGCCACTAGGTGCAATGTAAAGATGAATAGCTAAGGTCTACTTGAGAAAAATCCAGGGTGTGGTTCGGCTTAGTTTTTTTTAAATTAGGTCCAAAGTTGGGGTCGGACACCCTACCCCACCCTTACGGAAATGTTAATAAAAATGTTCTACGGCAATACTTTTTCGCCACTGGGTGCAATGTAAAGATGAATAGCTAAGGTCTACTTGAGAAAAATCCAGGGTGTGGTTCGGCTTAGTTTTTTTTAAATTAGGTCCAAAGTTGGGGTCGGACACCCTACCCCACCCTTACGGAAATGTTAATAAAAATGTTCTACGGCAATACTTTTTCGCCACTGGGTGCAATGTAAAGATGAATAGCTAAGGTCTACTTGAGAAAAATCCAGGGTGTGGTTCGGCTTAGTTTTTTTTAAATTAGGTCCAAAGTTGGGGTCGGACACCCTACCCCACCCTTACGGAAATGTTAATAAAAATGTTCTACGGCAATACTTTTTCGCCACTAGGTGCAATGTAAAGATGAATAGCTAAGGTCTACTTGAGAAAAATCCAGGGTGTGGTTCGGCTTAGTTTTTTTTAAATTAGGTCCAAAGTTGGGGTCGGACACCCTACCCCACCCTTACGGAAATGTTAATAAAAATGTTCTACGGCAATACTTTTTCGCCACTAGGTGCAATGTAAAGATGAATAGCTAAGGTCTACTTGAGAAAAATCCAGGGTGTGGTTCGGCTTAGTTTTTTTTAAATTAGGTCCAAAGTTGGGGTCGGACACCCTACCCCACCCTTACGGAAATGTTAATAAAAATGTTCTACGGCAATACTTTTTCGCCACTAGGTGCAATGTAAAGATGAATAGCTAAGGTCTACTTGAGAAAAATCCAGGGTGTGGTTCGGCTTAGTTTTTTTTTAAATTAGGTCCAAAGTTGGGGTCGGACACCCTACCCCACCCTTACGGAAATGTTAATAAAAAATGTTCTACGGCAATACTTTTTTCGCCACTAGGTGCAATGTAAAGATGAATAGCTAAGGTCTACTTGAGAAAAAATCCAGGGTGTGGTTCGGCTTAGTTTTTTTTAAATTAGGTCCAAAGTTGGGGTCGGACACCCTACCCCACCCTTACGGAAATGTTAATAAAAAATGTTCTACGGCAATACTTTTTCGCCACTAGGTGCAATGTAAAGATGAATAGCTAAGGTCTACTTGAGAAAAATCCAGGGTGTGGTTCGGCTTAGTTTTTTTAAATTAGGTCCAAAGTTGGGGTCGGACACCCTACCCCACCCTTACGGAAATGTTAATAAAAATGTTCTACGGCAATACTTTTTCGCCACTAGGTGCAATGTAAAGATGAATAGCTAAGGTCTACTTGAGAAAAATCCAGGGTGTGGTTCGGCTTAGTTTTTTTAAATTAGGTCCAAAGTTGGGGTCGGACACCCTACCCCACCCTTACGGAAATGTTAATAAAAATGTTCTACGGCAATACTTTTTCGCCACTGGGTGCAATGTAAAGATGAATAGCTAAGGTCTACTTGAGAAAAATCCAGGGTGTGGTTCGGCTTAGTTTTTTTTAAATTAGGTCCAAAGTTGGGGTCGGACACCCTACCCCACCCTTACGGAAATGTTAATAAAAATGTTCTACGGCAATACTTTTTCGCCACTAGGTGCAATGTAAAGATGAATAGCTAAGGTCTACTTGAGAAAAAATCCAGGGTGTGGTTCGGCTTAGTTTTTTTTAAATTAGGTCCAAAGTTGGGGTCGGACACCCTACCCCACCCTTACGGAAATGTTAATAAAAATGTTCTACGGCAATACTTTTTCGCCACTAGGTGCAATGTAAAGATGAATAGCTAAGGTCTACTTGAGAAAAATCCAGGGTGTGGTTCGGCTTAGTTTTTTAAAATTAGGTCCAAAGTTGGGGTCGGACACCCTACCCCACCCTTACGGAAATGTTAATAAAAATGTTCTACGGCAATACTTTTTTCGCCACTAGGTGCAATGTAAAGATGAATAGCTAAGGTCTACTTGAGAAAAATCCAGGGTGTGGTTCGGCTTAGTTTTTTTTAAATTAGGTCCAAAGTTGGGGTCGGACACCCTACCCCACCCTTACGGAAATGTTAATAAAAATGTTCTACGGCAATACTTTTTCGCCACTAGGTGCAATGTAAAGATGAATAGCTAAGGTCTACTTGAGAAAAAATCCAGGGTGTGGTTCGGCTTAGTTTTTTTTAAATTAGGTCCAAAGTTGGGGTCGGACACCCTACCCCACCCTTACGGAAATGTTAATAAAAATGTTCTACGGCAATACTTTTTCGCCACTGGGTGCAATGTAAAGATGAATAGCTAAGGTCTACTTGAGAAAAATCCAGGGTGTGGTTCGGCTTAGTTTTTTAAATTAGGTCCAAAGTTGGGGTCGGACACCCTACCCCACCCTTACGGAAATGTTAATAAAAATGTTCTACGGCAATACTTTTTCGCCACTGGGTGCAATGTAAAGATGAATAGCTAAGGTCTACTTGAGAAAAATCCAGGGTGTGGTTCGGCTTAGTTTTTTTTAAATTAGGTCCAAAGTTGGGGTCGGACACCCTACCCCACCCTTACGGAAATGTTAATAAAAATGTTCTACGGCAATACTTTTTCGCCACTAGGTGCAATGTAAAGATGAATAGCTAAGGTCTACTTGAGAAAAATCCAGGGTGTGGTTCGGCTTAGTTTTTTTTAAATTAGGTCCAAAGTTGGGGTCGGACACCCTACCCCACCCTTACGGAAATGTTAATAAAAATGTTCTACGGCAATACTTTTTCGCCACTGGGTGCAATGTAAAGATGAATAGCTAAGGTCTACTTGAGAAAAATCCAGGGTGTGGTTCGGCTTAGTTTTTTTTAAATTAGGTCCAAAGTTGGGGTCGGACACCCTACCCCACCCTTACGGAAATGTTAATAAAAATGTTCTACGGCAATACTTTTTCGCCACTAGGTGCAATGTAAAGATGAATAGCTAAGGTCTACTTGAGAAAAATCCAGGGTGTGGTTCGGCTTAGTTTTTTTTAAATTAGGTCCAAAGTTGGGGTCGGACACCCTACCCCACCCTTACGGAAATGTTAATAAAAATGTTCTACGGCAATACTTTTTCGCCACTAGGTGCAATGTAAAGATGAATAGCTAAGGTCTACTTGAGAAAAATCCAGGGTGTGGTTCGGCTTAGTTTTTTTAAATTAGGTCCAAAGTTGGGGTCGGACACCCTACCCCACCCTTACGGAAATGTTAATAAAAATGTTCTACGGCAATACTTTTACTCATACTTGGTGCAAACAGAATCTTTGGACCTAGTGCCTACTTGACCAAAATTCCACGTCTGTGTATAACATGGATTTTTAATTTTTTTTTAATAGATAATAAATAATTTCCTTGCCCACCATACTTTGTGTACAAAAATAAACCTTTCGTCTAATCAAAAGTAAGCGATATCCACTGCTTCAGAAATAGAATGTTCCGTTAAAACAGATTTGTCTCATTAAAAATATTTATGCACGAGTGCAACTTTCTTTTCTTGTCATGCAGAACAATAATAACTTTTCAGGAACTATTTGACAGGATGCCGAGAATATGGAAAGCTATTTGACACAATATCACAAAATTAATTTATGATTTCAATGTCAAGTCCCTGTTACAAGCAATTTTGTATGCATTGTAATAATTTTATTACATATTTACGATTCTATGTACACTCAAAACTGTTGACTATTAAAATTAAAAGCGGGAGGACGCTGTTTGGTATATTGACATCGATTACTATTATCTTAAATTAATGGACAGGACTAGATATTTTTAAATCATCGAATAGTTCTCCGACTGCTTTATTATATATTAAACACTGATAATATATTGGTTATATATCAATAAAAACATTTTGAGTACGTTTGAATCTTATGCAACTTTTGGGTTCATAGACATATCCGAAAACTGGCTGCTAGCGTAGTGGCTGCTAGCGAGTGGCTGCTAGCTTGAGCCTGGTACATGTAACACACACGTTCACGTTAGACCCTTTCCCTCTCCAAACTAAGACTGGTGATACATGTAACACACACGTTCACGTTAGACCCTTTCCTCTCCAAACTAAGACTGGTGATACATGTAACACACACGTTCACGTTAGACCCTTTCCTCTCCAAACTTAGACACACACAAATGGTGATACATGTACACACACGTTCACGTTAGACCCTTTCCTCTCCAAACTAAGACTGGTGATACATGTAACACACACGTTCACGTTAGACCCTTTCCTCTCCAAACTAAGACTGGTGATACATGTAACACACACGTTCACGTTAGACCTTTTCCTCTCCAAACTAAGACTGGTGATACATGTAACACACACGTTCACGTTAGGACCTTTCCTCTCCAAACTAAGACTGGTGATACATGTAACACACACGTTCATGTTAGACCTTTCCTTTCCAAACTAAGACTGGTGATACATGTAACACACACGTTCACGTTAGACCCTTTCCTCTCCAAACTTAGACTGGTGATACATGTAACACACACGTTCACGTTAGACCCTTTCCTCTCCAAACTAAGACTGGTGATACATGTAACACACACGTTCACGTTAGACCCTTTCCTCTCCAAACTAAGACTGGTGATACATGTAACACACACGTTCACGTTAGACCCTTTCCTCTCCAAACTAAGACTGATGATACATGTAACACACACGTTCACGTTAGACCTTTTCCTCTCCAAACTAAGACTGGTGATACATGTAACACACACGTTCACGTTAGAACCTTTCCTCTCCAAACTAAGACTGGTGATACATGTAACACACACGTTCACGTTAGACCTTTCCTCTCCAAACTAAGACTGGTGATACATGTAACACACACGTTCACGTTAGACCCTTTCCTCTCCAAACTTAGACTGGTGATACATGTAACACACGTTCACGTTAGACCCTTTCCTCTCCAAACTAAGACTGGTGATACATGTAACACACACGTTCACGTTAGACCTTTCCTCTCCAAACTAAGACTGGTGATACATGTAACACACACGTTCACGTTAGACCTTTCCTCTCCAAACTAAGACTGGTGATACATGTAACACACACGTTCACGTTAGACCTTTTCCTCTCCAAACTAAGACTGGTGATACATGTAACACACACGTTCACGTTAGACCCTTTCCTCTCCAAACTAAGACTGGTGATACATGTAACACACACGTTCACGTTAGACCCTTTCCTCTCCAAACTAAGACTGGTGATACATGTAACACACACGTTCACGTTAGACCTTTTCCTCTCCAAACTAAGACTGGTGATACATGTAACACACACGTTCACGTTAGACCCTTTCCTCTCCAAACTAAGACTGGTGATACATGTAACACACACGTTCACGTTAGACCCTTTCCTCTCCAAACTAAGACACACACAAATGGTGATACATGTAACACACACGTTCACGTTAGACCTTTCCTCTCCAAACTAAGACTGGTGATACATGTAACACACACGTTCACGTTAAACCCTTTCCTCTCCAAACTAAGACTGGTGATACATGTAACACACGTTCACGTTAGACCCTTTCCTCTCCAAACTAAGACTGGTGATACATGTAACACACGTTCACGTTAGACCCTTTCCTCTCCAAACTAAGACTGGTGATACATGTAACACACACGTTCACGTTAGGACCTTTCCTCTCCAAACTAAGACTGGTGATACATGTAACACACACGTTCACGTTAGACCTTTCCTCTCCAAACTAAGACTGGTGATACATGTAACACACACGTTCACGTTAGACCCTTTCCTCTCCAAACTAAGACTGGTGATACATGTACATTTGTAACACACACGTTCACTAAGACACACACATATACAAATAAAACAAGATCTATTGCAAGATGATAAAGCATATTTTATTCCAGGGCCCCTGAAGGATTAACATTGACATGACAATAACATAAATAATTCGAGATTTAAACAAATTGTATTCAATTAAATCAAGTGATACAGAAAAACTGACTTGCATGCTAAATACATGTGTGGAAATATCTTTATCCTACCTTTATCAATTAAGCATCTTGAATCCAGGGGACGATGTCATTAGGATATATGTATACAATTACATTTATTAGAACGTATTTAAAATCAGTATATATCATCCAATTCATTAGTATGTATGCAGCTGGTATGTGACGTTCAAATCAAATATATGTATGTAGATTATAATCTTCAGGCATATGTTTGTATATAAAATTACATATTTAAGGTCTTTCCCTAAGTGTTTTTCTAATATTCTAAGTTATCTACATTTTCTACACTAAATAATTTAATGATTTTGTTAATATAAGTATAAACTTGCAATGCTATACAACATATCACCTCTTTCATCCTTAAATTTTGCATTACAAATGAGTAAATTTGAAAATAAACGGCTAAAAATTAAATATCTAAAGATGAAAGAGATTATTTGATTTAAATTAATTTAACTATAAATCCCATTTAAATATTGCTTGTCAAAAGTTACTGCAGATATTTCTTTTCGATCGGAATTTTGAAATCTAAAATAGCTAACGGTAGCATTATTATTTATCGCATTCTATTCTTAGTTATGATAACATAATTTGACGTGTTCGTGATATAAAGGCCTATCAAAGATCTTCAATATAAATAAGAAGATGTGATATGATTGCCAATGAGTCATCTCACCATCCCAAGTCACAATGTATTCAAACATGGTTACGTACATATGTAAGAAAGAAACTGTAAGTGCACTTAAACATTCAGGAAATTGATCATATGACTTTAAAACCGGAACGTAATACTGGAAATTCATTTTGATATGTATATTAAGTTGAACTGTGTTTAACCCCAGCATTCTTTGTACAGACCGAGAGTATTGACACTTGATTTGGAATATATATATGTTATGGAAAAACAAAGTTAAATGTAAGTATTTTATCAAGATAATTAATATTAAATATAGTTATGGGAGCTTTAGTCAGAGGTATTAGTATACTTTTGAGGGTTATGTTTATATCATGTGACAAAATACAACCTTGGCGACAAAACTGAAAGTACAACTGGTTTTCTTTTCGAATGATGATATATATGCGCATCTTGAGAAATATCTTGGATTTATCATCTTAGAACGAATAAAGTCAACAATTTTCAAATGTATTGTTTAAAACTGATAATTATTTGATCAAATAAGTAGTGGTCGATCAGGAGGAGAGAGAGAAAAGGTAAATATTTATTATTAGTTCTTACCAGGCCAAACATTCATTTCCCCGAATATAAAATGGTCGTTCATTTTGTAAATGTTCACTGTCAATACATGTTATGGAGATCCAGGTATATATACTTGATTTCGTCTCAGTTGTAAAATTACACAAGTGTAATGGCTTATTGTGATCTTGAAAATTAGATCACATTTCCGTCAATATTGGGAAAGGCAATGTAGTATATTGGACGTTCCTTACAAACTTGTTCTATATCTATACATCATGTACATGAAGAAAATATACCGACATAATATGAAGCCTTAATTTTTAAACTCGTTCACTGCGCTCACTCGACAAAAAGCTCCATATTGTGACTCGCAGTTGATATTTTATAATATCAATATGCAGAAAACCTGATAATCGGTACATATCACAATGCAGAGATCACAATTATCCGTAGTGAAGGGAACAAAAACTATCAGTAGATATAGCTCAGTCGTGCAAAAAGTTATTCTTGATCATGCAAATATTGTACAGAAACTTTCAAATCCTTTCGGAAAATTTTAATTTCTTGTAAGACATAAAAAGTAAAATAACAAAAATACCGAACTCCAAGGAAAATTCAAAACGGGAAGTCCTTTGGGAGTGTAGGTCCCAACAGTTTAGGAATTAGGGGCCAAAAGGGTCCGAAATTAAACTTTGTTTGATTTCATAAAAAATTGAACTCTTGGGGTTCTTTGATATGCCGAATCTAAACGTGTATTTAGATTCTTAATTTTTGGTCCCGTTTTCAAATTGGTCTACATTAAGGTCCAAAGGGTCCAAAGTTAAACTTAGTTTGATTTTAACAAAAATTGAATTCTTGGGGTTCTTTGATATGCTGAATCTAAACATGTACTTAGTTTTTTGATTATGGGCCCAGTTTTCAAGTTGGTCCAAATCGGGGTCAAAATTAAACTTTGTTTGATTTCAACAAAAATTGAATATATGGGGTTCTTCGATGTGCTGAATCTAACCATGTATTTAAATTTTTGATATTTGGGCCCGGTTATCAAATTGGTCCACATTGAGGTTTAAAGGGTCCAAAATTGAACTTTATTTGATTTCATCAAAAATTGAATTCTTGGGGTTCTTTGATATGCTGAATCTAACCATGTATTTAGATTTTGGATATTGGAATACCACAAAGGGATGGTAAGAATTGTCTTTGGGAGTTATGGCTCAAACAGTTAAGGAATAAGGTGCAAAAAGGGGAAAAGGGTTTCAAGTTAATGGACAATCACTTAGTACAAAACATAATTTAAAAGGCAGTGTAAGGTTGGTAATTGAAACTCATTTGAATATCTCACCTAAACTGCTTTTAAATTATGTATATTGGAAATTTGCCAAAAACTTTAATAAATTCCATTGAAATTTGCCAATATAAAATGTTGCTGATGAAGCTTTTTTGTTTATCTCACCTAAACTGCTTTTAAATTATGTATATTGGAAGTTTGCCAAAAACTTTATTATGAATAAATTCCATTGGAAATTTGCCAATAACTTTAGTTTAATGAACTTCATTGGAAATTTGCCAATATAAAATGTTGCTGATGAAGCTTTTTTGTTTATCTCACCTAAACTGCTTTTAAATTATGTAAATTGGAAATTTGCCAAAAACTTTATTATTAATAAATTCCATTAGAAATTTTCAATTGCACTGTATTGCGCAATAGCAAGAAATCTTCAATTGCACAGTATTGCGCAATAGCAAGAAATCTTCAATTGCACAGTATTGTGCAATAGCAAGAAATCTTCAATTGCACAGTATTGCGCAATAGCAAGAAATATCCAATAGCACAATACTGCACAATAGCAAGAAATCTTCAATTTCACAGTATTGCACAATAGCAAGAAATATTGAATTGCACAGTATTGCGCAATTGCAAGAAATCTTCTTTTGCACAGTATTGCGCAATAGCAAGAAATCTTCAATTGAAATTTAATACAAATTTTTTAACCCATTTAACATTTTTAGATAATTCACCACATTTATTTTGTGTCAGAAACCTATATTATGTCAAAAATTTGATCACAATCCAAATTCAGACAGTATCAAGCTTGAATATTGTGTCCAAACTTGCACCAACTGTTCAGGGTTCGACCTCTGCGGTCGTATCAGGCTGCGCTCAGCAAAGCATTTTATTTAAATTCCTTCCACCGGGGATGCTATTATTACACAAGCTGTATAAACATGATCAAACATGGTGTTTTGTTATTATTAGCAAAACAGGTTGTTATCTTGAGTATGATATTCCATGGAGTAAAAAATAAACTGCGAAATTAATAAACATATTCTATTTTGCAGTTTAATCCATGTAAGCCGACTTGAACCTAGTTTGTATACCACTAGTCTATCAAAGATTTCCGCTAAAACCGCACGCGACCTATGCTTTTAAAGGCGTAAGCTTTTGCTCTGTTTTGCAGGTATCACTATAATTTGCAGACTAGGAAAAGTAATAAAAATGCTGCTAATTCATCTGCTGTGACTTTTACCGGTATATTTAGGGAGTTTGTGTCAAAAATAAAACGCCATATGACATTTATCGTATCCCTCCTTTCAGTGTGAAATTGGTAATCTTTGCTAGCCACGTCTTACGATCCGACTCCCTGCTCAAGGGGCTAGGGCAATTTTCACAAAAAATCTTACGACTAAAATTGATCGCAAGTTATACTGAAATGTTCATGACTTACGGTCGAGTTTACTCGTAAGAAATTTTTGGGAAAATAGTCGCTGGATCGTAACCCTTGGTGAGCGAAGCTGTGTGACGGTAAGAACGTTCTTTTTAGTCCGTTTTAATAATAACGTCGACTCGCTAACTTATCGATTTCTTGGTATTAGCGTCACTGATGTGTCTTGTGCAGCGAATTAAATTATTGGCCTAGTTTCGTTGAAGTTGTTTTTCAACCACTTGGAATGCCAATGCTAATTAATGGACGTTTCGTCTCCGGGAGTAAAAACACCCCAGAAGTCAGCACTCCTGTACACCTGTGCTGACATGAACTGTAATTGATTTGGTCATTTTCTGTACATTTATTGTTATATAAAATGTTAAAATCACTTGAAACACTAAGGTTTTTCCACCCAAAGGCATAGATGACCTTGGATAGATTTGGCACAACTTTTGAAAATTGTTGGTTTTCAATGCATTTTAATTCAATATTGATTTGGAAAATCCGAATTCAAAGTATATTGAGTCGAATGCCACTGGTGAGTCTTGTATAAACGAAACGGGCGTCTAAATTATAAGCCTAGTCTCTTTAATGACTTCTAACAACCACTGGGTCGATACCACTGAGAGTGTAACAAGCCCAAACTAATTAAAATATAGATCTGTGGTTTCGTCATAATTAGAGTAAGCAAGTAACGATAGGTCCGAATTTTAATCAGATTGTCATCCGCCCATTAGCCAGCAGTCCTATGCTGACATGAACTACGGTACCATTAATTTGGTAATTTTTTGTATAATTACTGTTTATAAGACTCTTAAATTTCATTCAAAACACATTTTCTTTCCCAGACATAGAAAGTCTGTGCCAGATTTGTCAAAACAATTTGGAAATCTGGCGTACAGGGTTATAAGCCTAGTATCTTTAATGACTTATTGCTCCCATGTTAAAATGTTATATTCATATATTCATACAAATTTATGTGGATTTACAGCTGATAACATTGGAAAGTCTCACAGCAATGTTGTTGGACACTTGCAAACACTCATCAAATTACCAAAAGATGACTGTCAGTTTTACCATTATTCAATAGATTGATAAGGTTGGAATTGTTGACGTTTAAAGAGTAGAGACTAATTTTACTCTGTACTCTTAGAATGGATACAAAAACATCACTATCATCAGATTCACACCCAGAAAAGTTAAATCTAACTAAAAATAACTGAAAGTCTAGACACACGCATTGGTTCAAGTGCAGTCTGTTCCTGCAAAGCATTATTAATCGGAAAGTTACTGGAAAGTAGTCCCGAACTACTATTGTTTTAACCTGACGCAATTATGACCGCTAATGTTCAAAAGAGCGAACAATGGGTTTGACGGGTTGGAAATATATATTTCAATAAGAATAAACAAATCGTAAATATCAATTCAATTTAAATGAAATATAGCATTTGGTCAATATTTCATCAAAACCTAAATCACTTAAGAAGTGTATGTTTACTTGATTTTGTTAATTTGTCTTTTGACCGAGTTAAGCCATTTCAATTGATATTTTATAGTGTGTCTTTCTATGTTGTAATGTTACACTACTGTTTCAGGTTAGGGTGAAGATTGGCGCCTGTTAAAACGTTTAAACCCGCTGCATTTGTTTGCACCTGTTCTAAGTCAGGAGCCTGTTGTTCAGTGGTTGTCGTTTGTTGATGTGGTTCATAAGTGTTTCTTGTTTTTTATATAGATTAGACCGTTGGTTTTCCTGTTTGAATTATTTTACACTAGTCATTTTGGGGCCCTTTATAGCTTGCTGTTCGGTGTGAGCCAATGCTCCGTGTTGAAGGCCGTACTTTGACCTATAATTGTTAACTTTTGACTTGGATGGAGAGTTGTCTTATTGGCACTCATACCACATCTTATTATTTCCAATTAAAACTTGTTTGTAGCAAACAGATCCTCAGACTGGTATACAGATTGAACATTTCATTACAAATGAAGCAGTAAAACAAAACAAAAATACAACAGCAAAAACTGACTGTGCGAAATGTTGATAAATAAATACTGAAATAATGCAAATCACAAGTATATGTAGACGACTACAAATTAAAAGTATAAATAAATGGTGTAACATATATAAATAATCATAAACGGAGTACGCATTTACAATATATATAACAGATATCTTTTTAAAGCAATCATTTGGACATAAGTAACATAATACTATCATTCTATTTGCAGATATTATAAAATCAACCTACCAAAAGGGACATCCCAGCTAAGAGATCAGAAAAAAACCTGAAGAAAAGCCCTCGAATCAACCCATGGATATGGCTTCATCAGATATCAAGCCAGACACTAGTGATGTTTCTGTTTGCACATCAACAGAGACAAATAATGATGTTTTTCAACATGGCTCGATAGAATTAAATGGTATTGCTGTCCAAACAGAAGTCCATAAAGATAAAGATAAAGTGTCAAAAAACCACAAATTGACAGAAATACAGTCTTTGTCTAGTTCAAACATAGGTTAGTTTTTAATCGACTAGTGTACATAATGGTTTATTTTGTTTTTCAAATGGTATAAACTCAAAGCCATTGAAGGAATCGTAACCTTTAAAACACTTTTCGTTTTTTTCTGAACACCCATACAAATTCATGGTGGTCATTTGTAATGGTGAAGGAACCCCATCATTCAAGTAAATCATTTTCAAATAATTCCCTAATACACTTTACCACATACCGCTAGATCGAATGACCTTTGAAAGCTTTGCAAATGACTGAGGAGAAACACTGATTCCTATCTCTGTGTTGGTCGGATGCGTGTTAAATACACCTGTCAACCATTTGACTCTCCTCATGAATTTTCAAGGGTTTTTAACCAGGGATAGACATTTATGAAAAAGAAGAAAACACATACTAAAAGAAAAGAAAAATAAAGCCCATAGTTTTACATTAGCGGTGGGAGCAACGCTTTGAAAATTAACAAAGACCTTTCGTAAGAGGATTAACAATACGAATAGGTTCACTTTTCGATCATATACAGATGGTTTTGTTCAAGTTTGAAAATTGTCAAACTGTTTTCCAAATTTTGCTTGTTACTTATGTTAGTCACCGACAAACTGTTTTATATATACTAGAACCCCCATTCTGTTAATCTAACATTGCTGTGTATATTTTATCTTCAGGTCAACCCCAACACGGACTTCCGCTTCATCTTGATGAAGTAGCTCATCAAATAGTACTTGACAAACATGTTTTGGATAACCTTATTTCTAAATGTATTATAATGATTGAGGACAGAGAAGAAATAATTAAGCCGACAACACAGTTTGAACGTAATAAAGTTCTTTTGGAAATCCTTACGGAGCGTCCATATGATACTTTCCAGCAATTTAAAGATGTCCTGATACAATTGGACCAGTGTAATTCTGATGTCCAACAACTACTTAATGGAAATAGAATAAGTAACAGTGAAGCACCTTCCAATCTTCCACAGGCTGAAATTAGTAAGTAGTAAAAGCTAGTGTGAGCATAAATCTTATATTAAATTAACGAAAACAAGGGTTTGTCATAATACTACGATAGAAGAGGCTTTTAGTGTACACTAAGATTGTCGTGTTCTAAATTTGAATCTCACAGGAGAATCTCTACTATAATTGATGTGGATTTCTGTCCTTGATATTCATTGCAAAATCATTCTGTTTATTCTTTATTTAGATATCGACTGATATTTATTGACAATAAGCCGTAGGATTCAAATGTTATCCTCTGGAAACTCACGCGTGCATTAGTTTGTTTTGACGTGCTTTGGCGTGTTGTTTTTGAGTTTATTGATCTTCTGGTTTTGGTACTTTTGTGATCCTATATTGTGTATTGCGCCTCAATGACTAAACAAATGTTTTCGGAATGCATACGAAATTACACTCGTGTTAATTTTAAGATTATCTTCTCGAAAAACTGTTGATCATAACAGACCGCAGCTGGTTTTTCGAAGTTTTTGGAAGATAATTGATCTTTCGAAGTGACATCAATTTTTGAAATGCAAATCTGGTGCCGATAATGTTATTTGATACTTTTGGGTTCCAACACTAATTTTGAGCACGAGTGACTAGAATTATGATTTGGATATGCGCATCACAATAAGTTCTTATAAATTCTGTGACATTGGTGTGGTAACAATTCGAACCCATCAATGGCGCGAGTTCTTTATTGAAATCCATACGCTGATGTTTGGCTGACAAACATCTTATATAGTACGTGATCCTTAGCTGACAAACATCTTATATAGTATCAGTAACTCTCTGTTACTGGGATGTTTTCTTTATTTTGTAGATGTTAACGCAAATTCAATAAAATTACAGAAAAACTACAACGTGTTGGTACACGATATGGATTGTACAACAGATGTAGTTGACCATCTTCTACAATCAGAGGTCCTAGAACCAGAAGACCGAGAGGAAATATGTACTCTTAATCTTACTAGACAAGAGAGTAATAGACGTCTATTAGCTAAATTATTGTACAAAGATAAAAACGCTTACAATCTGTTTCTAGAAGCTCTACGATATGCATCTTATGAACAGATTGTAGATGACCTCGAAAATACGGAGGTGACAACGCATGATAAGGGTTTATGTCATATAGGTAATTTATGAACAAATGCATGGAATAAGACTTTATATTGCTTAATTTTTTGCCTTGTGTGAATAATGTCATCATAGACACCAGGCTTATCATTTTGTACGCCAGATTCGCGTTTCGTCAACAAAATAAAGGCAACGGTAGTATACCGCTGTTCAATAGTCATAAATCGATTAAGCGAAAACAAATCCGGGTTACAAACTAAAACCGAGGGAAACACATCAACTATAAGAGGAAAACAACTTTTACAACAGAAACACTGAACTGCAACAAAACAAATGCCAACATACATAGAAACGGACTATGTGATAACTAAAGACTCATCAGTGACGCTCGAATCAAAGAAGTACAGAAGGCCAAAATAAAGTACGAAGTTGAAGAGCGAAGGTCTTTGTTCAGTTTTCTTTGTTTTTCATCTATTTTCTTTTTTGTATGACTTTGCTTTTGTGAATCTTTAATTGTCCTTTGGTATGCACAGGCAAATTTTGCTCACGTGAATTTCACATGATCTCACGTGAAATTCAGGTAAAAAATTCACGGGAAATTCACCTCAAACAACCTCATACGTAAATTTCACATGAACTTTACAAAAATAAAAATGGTATTTTTCATGTTTTAAATCCAAATTGAAAATTTAGATGTAATTGGAATAACTTTATTTTGAAAATTCAGGTGAATTTCACGTGAAAAAAATTTCATGTGATTTTCACGTGAAATTCACGCGACTTTCTCATTAGATTCACGTGAAACTCATGTGAAATTTGTTCATATGAGTTTCATGTATAAGCTCGTTTGTGTGAAATTCATGTGAATTTCACATGAGTTTCACATGAATCTAAATTCACGTGAGTGAAATTTCTCTGTGTATAGTTGTACTTTTCAGTATCAATAATATTCTACTATATTGTTGCACATGAAAACTGTCAATTGTCCACTACATAATAAACTATTGATAATGCACGAGATCATCCAACTAGAATGTTTTATTGTGCAAAGTCGTGAAATCATATGTGAATAATTTTGTACATATACCTTATTATATCATGTGAGATACTACAGGTTTTTATACATATTTATAATTTCCGTTAAAATAGTCGTATATATCAAATGCATGTTGAATTTCGTAACGCTCATGCAACTTTGCCAAATAAAATTTCCATTCACTTATTTACAGGAATGATAAAATTGACAGAAAGACATAGGAAGAAGGAACAAGGTAAATATCTGCATATTGTTATTATGGTGTTGTTCACCCATATACTTCCTTTGACTTCAGTAACTTGTATTTCATGTAAGGTCAAGATTTAGAAGACTAATCTGTTATTATTTATGACAAATACCAGTATCACAGAGAAAATTTCTGTTAAGACTTTGGAAAAGTTTTTTATGCACCCGCCGTAGAGGAGGGAGCATTAAGTTTTACCCTTGTCCGTCTGGTTGTCCGTCTATACGTTCGTACGTCCCATAAATGGTTTCCGTCCTCTAACTAAATGTTATGAAACTTATACACGATGCTTATAACAACAAAACATAGATCAAGTTTGAATTTGGTTGGCGTCACTTTTACCTTTCTAGAGTTATGCCCCTTTACAAATGGAACAGATGCTGAATTTTTCGTTTCCGTTCTCTAACTTAAGTTTGCCTCGATTGAGTTATGTCTCTATATAACGTTATTTGCAAGCGGGGGCATCATCTGTGTCCCAAGGACACATTCCCCATTAATTTTTTTAAAGTTTTTTCTACTTAGCATTTTTATACGACCGCAAAAAATTTTTGCGGTCGTATATTGCTATCACGTCGTCGTCGTCGTCCGAAGACATTTGGTTTCCGGACAATAACTTTAGTTTAAGTGTATGGATCTCTATGAAATTTAAACAAAAGGTTCAATACCACAAAAGGCAGGTTGGGATTGTTTTTGGGGTGATGGTCCCAACCGTTTAGGAATAAGGGGCCGAAAAACAAGCATTTTTTTCAGGACAATAACTTGTGTATAAGTATTTTGATTGCTCTGAAATTGTACCACAAGTAGAAGGTTGGGATTCATTTTGGGGTAATTGCCCAAACCGTTCAGGAATTAAGGGCCAAAAAGCATTTTCAAGTTTTCAGACAATAACTTGTGTTTAAGTGTATGGATGTCTCTTAAATTGTACCACATTTTACAAAAGATAATTTCTTCAAATATTATTTTTTGGAGGGGTAACATTTTTTTGGAGGGGGTAACTTTTTTCCTCAAGATTTAAGAAATTAAAAAGAAAATTTCTTCAAATATTTATTTTTTAGAAGGGGGGTAAAAAAAAAATTTGGGGGGTTGGGGGTTGGGAGGGAAATTTTTTTTTTGTAAATTCTTTGTATATATTCTGAAAACAGATTTACTAAGTATTGCGCAACGGCACAGTGTATTGCACAACAGCAAGAAATCTTCAATTGAATATAAATTCAAATCATATAACCAATTTCAAGTTCTTTGACTACATTTATTCTGTGTCAGAAACCTATAATGTGTCAAATATTTAATTACAATCCAAATTCAGACCTGTATCAAGCTTGAATATTGTGTCCATTTTTGCCCCAACTGTTCAGGGTTGGACATCTGCGGTCGTATCCAGCTGCGCTCGGCGAAGCAGTTTATCCTTAATATTATGATTAAGTCTGAACATTTCGCTCATATATGGAGATAACCCAATAGAAATCCCTATTTGTTTATATAGTTGTATCATGTCTCCCACCACCACAGAAGCATGCCATTATAAACAGTGACGCTTTTAAATAGAATTGATTAGAATATTATTATTCACCAAATTAATGCCCCAGGAAGGCATATAACACTTAAACAATTAATTTTAAACAATTTGTAAAAAAAAACACAAACAAACAACAACATAAATAAGAAATGAGTAAATGCAATTGATGGAAGTAGGGAATGTATATGAAAACTTTCTTTTTTATTATTCTAATTTAGGACAAGACATCATATCCCAAGTAGATAAGAACTTAACAAAGATACAAAGTGAACTTCAAGAAGTTATTCCTGCACATATACGAGGTAATTGGATTTAATTTTATTGATTAATCGGACTTAAAGGGGCCATTTCTGTCTATTTTACCAATACATAAAGTCTGATCTATCTCGTATGTATATTTGTGGAATATCTGAATTATACTTGATATAAATGAACAAGAGGAAATTGCCATATCAACATATCTATTACCATTATTTAAAAGTAACTTTTGATGAATCTTCATTTTTTCTTTTTTTTTCTTTCTTATTCTGATTATTTTAAATTGATTTGTTGATTATTAACCTGGTATCGTACTGTTTTCTTTGAAATAATTAATAAAGGATAAGAAAAATCATAGGTTTAAGAAAAAACTGAAAGCAACATGTTCAAAAGGAAACATACAAAAATGAACAGAACATTATGGAATTTTATGTGTAAAGTTCGATGTTTTCTTTTCTCAGCTCAAATGAGATTACAGATTGAGGAATGGGTCCTCAAAGACAGATCATTTGTATCTACAAGGGGCAGTGAACATGTCAGAAACTGTGTACAGGACAACAATTGTGTGACCATAACAGGCAGTGCCGGTGTAGGGAAAACATTTATTTCCCGACATGTTGCGCTGATTTTGCAGAAAGACGGGTACAAAATAATACCAGTGATAGAGTCAACAGACATTAGAAATTACTACCAACCTGGTAGGAAGACAGTTTTTGTTGTAGATGATATCTGTGGAAAATTCACTGCTAGCCAACAACAGATTGAAAAGTGGCAACAGTTGTTACCTTTGATTAAAACAATATTAGAAGATAAATGTTGCAAGATTATTGTAACGTGCCGGTTACAAGTTTATAAGGACAGACAGTTTGGAGTATTATCTCGACCATTCAAGTCCTGTGAATGCAACTTGATATCCGACGAATTGCGTCTAACAAGATCAGAAAAAACAAACATGGCAGAATCATATTTTGGTAAACATATGGATGAATTGGACTTAACTGAAGTGTCAGAACAATCTTTCCCACTTCTGTGTTCTTTATGTCATCGGAAACCGGATATGGACGTGCACATGTTTTTCAAAAGTCCATTTGAAGTGTATAAAAACGAACTAGATAGATTATATTGTTCTGGAAAACAAGGGTTGATGGAAATTTGTTCCTTAGTAATGATAGTCCTCTATAATAACAAACTGGATGGAGAAATTTTTTCAGGAGAAATTACAGACGAACAAAGAAAACTCCTGGATGACACTTTTGAAGCTTGTGAACTGAAAAGAGGAACATCTAAAATCAAGCTGAAAGCTGCTATTGATACTTTAGTTGGTAGCTATATTTCTGAAGAGAATAATGTTTATAGTAGTTTGCATGACAGGTTATTTGACTTCTTCGCTCATTACTTTGGTCTCAAGATGATACATTTAATCATAAAGCATGGAGACAGTGGTTTCTTACGTGAACGTGTCGTGTGGAAGGCAACAAAGAGGATCATAAAATGATGTCGAGTTTACAATAACACTTCCTGATCAAAACCTCCAATCTTATTTAAAAGACTGATTTCAGATTGGTCAGACGGGAAAGTCACAAATGTTTTCTACAATGATAGCATGAGAATTCCTGAATTTAGGCAACATTTGTTGCATAATCTTGACCAACTTAATAAGTCTCAACGAAGTGATCTAGCCAATAAGAGTGATAATGAAAGAGAAGACTTTGCAGCAGGCAATACACCTCTTATAAAGACATGTCGTGGTGGTTATTCTGATATAGTGGAGTGGTTGTTGGATAACAATGGTAATGTCAATGTAAGTAGAGCCAATGGCGTAACTCCGCTTTTCATGGCAGCGCAAGATGGTCACACAGACATCGTTAGAATGTTATTGAAAAGAAAGCAAACGTCAATATGAGTAACAGTGCCGGTGGTACACCTCTTAGAATAGCCTCTCAGAAAATCATTCTGATGTTGTCCGTTTATTAATTGAACATAACGCGGACATAAATGCACAGATGTATGATGGCGATAATCCGCTTTTGACGGCCGCCCGTAATGGTTTTGCAGATATTGTAGAGGTTTTATTAGCTAAAGGAGCTGACTGTAATAAATGCCTACAAAGCAAACAGTTAATAGTAGATTTCATTGCTGAACATCCTTCAAAGACAATTAAAAGTGTTCAACAAAGTTGGCTGAAAGTTGCAAATAAATACGGTGCATTGGTTGCTAAAGAGTTCGTTAAAAATGCATTACCAGAATATGTTTTTGATATGTTCGCTGGTTCATACCCACTACACCTTGCTAGTTTCATGGGACATAAAAAGTAGTCAAAGTCCTCCTGGACCACAATCTAAATGTGAACGTTACAAAAGCTGATGGAACGACACCGTTATTCTATGCATGTGAAGTCGGACATGAGGATATTGTTTGTTTATTGTTAGAGAGAAGTGCTAACATAGGCATGCAACGGACTGATGGGAAATCTCCGCTGGACATTGCATCGAAGAATGGTCATAGATCTATAGTGATAACATTGGAAGAACATTCAAAGAAATAGCAATAGCTTTTTCTTACTTTAATGACTTGATTAAAGCAAATAAGTAGGGCCACGAAGGCCTTTATTTTGACATTAAAATTTTGTAATATCATATGTAGGTAGATACCCACATTTATTTAACTATCTTCAATATGCAAATTTAAATAGATTTGACCCTTTTTCTGTCCACTGTTCGTTTTAAGATGTTAACAGCTTCAAAAGTATAGTATGTTACAAGTGGTTTTGCCAGATTGCCCAATGGCCACACTCTTTGGCCAAAATAACATTGTTATAAAAGATGTAAATGGGTCAGATACACATTGAAACAAAACAAAATATGGTGGTCCATGCATGTGGCCAATGTCGTTTGAAGCAAAAACTATTAAAATTTAGGCAAACAATTTGTCAAAATTAATATTTTCTTTATAAATGTGCAAATTTATGACGTCACAATGACATCTTTTGTGTTCTAAAGCGTCAAAGCTTGTTGGTTTTGTATTTAGCAGACAAATTTACATATTTTGTTATCTAATATTTACCATTATTACTGAAGTTAAATTTCATGGAATTTTAGGGACAATATTGTCCCTTTGTGAAACTGCTCCTTTCAGTTTTAGACATATTGTCATTTGTCCATCTGTTTCAATGATAATGTTATGTAGCTTTGCTGTTTAAGCAAAATAACTACTTTTTGAGACGCACTCCAACGTAAATGTTACAGGAGAAATTTTCATGGATGATTTTGATACTTTTATTAACTGCACAAAGCAGATACATTGCGTAAGGCATATGATGCTCCTTTGAAAATTTTATGCTTTTCTTTTGTAGGACAATACATTTCTGTTCCTTTCAAATTTATTACTCAAATTTTGCAAAGTTAACAGGGGTAACATGTGAATGTTGATAATTCAACATGTACATGTTAGGTGTCATGCTAAGAACTGTTCTTGGTGAATTTTGGAACGACATAAAACACTTACTTAAAACATTCAGTTTATTTATTTATTGAAAAATCATCCTAAATGCATTTAACATAATTGTGTAATATAAAAATAACAACTGGACTTTGCGTCACGGTGCATAAAGATGATAACTTTGAACATCCCTGTCATTGGCGGAAAATTTGTAGACTAAACAATTCCGAGAAAATGAACTTTTTAATATATCTACAACCATAAACATGAAAGTTGTTTCTTGAAAACTATTGAAGAAGTTGACTAATCAAACCATGCCTGCATAATTTCACTCAAACAAAAGTTCATCATCCTGTCATTTGTTTGAAATTTAAAGCAATCAAAATCCTGATAAGATGATCACCCTTTCTAGAAAAAATCTGCATAATCATGAAAATAAGCCCAAGCTTGAAATATATAACAACAACAACAACAACAACAATACTTTATTTTAAGAGGGTTACACAGTTAGCTATATAACTAATCTTCCCTGAGGCCCTCGTCATAGAAAAGCATAAACAAAATGCAAACATATAAACCCTTTGATTAGGGACTTTCCTTTTGAATTCAGTATTTTTGTGATTTTACTTTATACATGGCATACATAGTATAAAAGTCAAGTATGATGATAATGTTCAATACAACTTGATAAAATGTTATGAAAAATAAACATGATGAAATACTAGTAATCAGTATTCAATATTTTTCAACAGGTTGATTTCAATAAATGATCTGCTATTTTGTATTTGAAAGAATTAACATTTGTAATATTTCTTAACGATATTGGCAAATTATCCCACAAGAATGGTCCAGAATACATAAAAGATTTCTTGAACAATTTGATTCTCGGTTTAGAATGTATGAAGTTTCCTTGAACAGCGTTTCTGAAGGGTATAGATTTCTGTTTGAAACATAATGAAGCTTGCTAGTAAGATATGATCGGCCATCATTTGTATGCATTGAAACAAATTTGTGATATTTTATTCTCTGTTCAACTGTCATTCAGTTTAAGTGTTTGAATAAGGGCTCAGAAGGAGCGAAAAGGGCTGTTTCTAGTATTATTCTAGCAGCTCTCTTTTGTAATTTTAATATTCTTTTTAAACCCTTATTACTTCAACTAATCCACACTATACAACACTAATCAATTAGTGGTAAGATATAACCATTATAAAATGATTTTCTGCAGTCTAAATTAAGAAATTTTTTAATATTTAATAGTAGATATAGCCTAGATGAAATTTTTAAGCAGATCAAATCAATTTGGTTTGTCCAGATGAGGGAAGGGTCAATTTTAATGCCTAAGAGACTTTCACATGTGGAAGTTGTATCACTTAATTCTTAATAGTTAAACAACTTTCACTGTAATGTGGCATTGCTTTTTGCTTTGTTCCAATAATCATATATTTTGTTTTATTTTTATTGATGAACATATTGTTATCATTACACCATTCCTCAAATTCATGCAAATCTTCTTGTACCTTTGACTGAGTTTGATAACAACTACCAGAAAGATGTAAGGTTGAATCATCAGCATATAAATCAGTGCAACAATTTTTCATATAGATAGGAAGGTCATTTATGTATAAAATAAATTAACAGAAGGGACCATAATATGGAGCCTTGGGGGACACCATATTTGATAGAAAGTTTTTCAGAATGAGCATTACCAATTGGTTTTTGTTGAGTTCTTTCATTCAAATAGGATTTGAAAAAAGAAACAGCAGCATTATCAAATCCATAAATTTCAAGTTTTTAAATAGAATATCATGATCTACTACATCAAAAGCTTTCTTAAAATCCAATAGGACTGCTAAGTTGATATTACCGTCATTCATATCCTGTTCCCATTTATCTATGATATTGATAAGGGCAGTTTGGCAAGTGTGTTCTTGTCTAAACCCAGACTGTGCTGGGTGTAAATGATTAAGTCTTTTTAGGTAGTCATACAAGTGTTTTGAAACATGCTTTTCTAAAAGTTTTGATAAAACAGGAAGTACAGAAATTGGTCTATAATTTGTTGCCATGAATTTTTCCCCAGCTTTAAAAACAGGGGTTACTCTTGCATTCTTTAGAACAGTGGGTATCTATTATTCTGTTAAAAATGTAAGTTAAAGATGAAGTTATGAAAGGAGCACTTAATTTTAAAATAATTGATCCTATGTTATCAGATACGGTGGATTTATTAATGTCAAGTTTGATAATCTCATTAAATAGATTATTTATTGTGACTGGTGGAATTGAGAATTTTACTTGTTTTAACTTAGTAAATTTCTTTTGTACATATAAGAGGAGACAGCTGGAATACTTGATTTCGTCTCAGTTGTAAAATTACACAAGTGTAATGGCTTATTGTGATCTTGAAAATTAGATCACATTTCCGTCAATATTGGGAAAGGCAATGTAGTATGGACGTTCACAAACTTGTTCTATATCTATACATCATGTACATGAAGAAAATATACCGACATAATATGAAGCCTTAATTTTAAACTCGTTCACTGCGCTCACTCGACAAAAGCTCCATATTGTGACTCGCAGTTGATATTTTATAATATCAATATGCAGAAAACCTGATAATCGGTACATATCACAATGCAGAGATCACAATTATCCGTAGTGAAGGAACAAAAACTATCAGTAGATATAGCTCAGTCGTGCAAAAGTTATTCTTGATCATGCAAATATTGTACAGAAACTTTCAAATCCTTTCGGAAAATTTTAATTTCTTGTAAGACATAAAAGTAAAATAACAAAAATACCGAACTCAAGGAAAATTCAAAACGGAAGTCCTTTGGGGTGTAGGTCCCAACAGTTTAGGAATTAGGGGCCAAAGGGTCCGAAATTAAACTTTGTTTGATTTCATAAAAATTGAACTCTTGGGGTTCTTTATGCCGAATCTAAACGTGTATTTAGATTCTTAATTTTTAGTCCTGTTTTCAAATTGGTCTACATTAAGGTCCAAAGGGTCCAAAGTTAAACTTAGTTTGATTTTAACAAAAATTGAATTCTTGGGGTTCTTTGATATGCTGAATCTAAACATGTACTTAGTTTTTTGATTATGGGCCCAGTTTTCAAGTTGGTCCAAATCGGGGTCCAAAATTAAACTTTGTTTGATTTCAACAAAATTGAATATATGGGGTTCTTCGATGTGCTGAATCTAACCATGTATTTAAATTTTGATAGGCCAGGGTATCAAATTGGTCCACATTGAGGTTTAAAGGGTCAAAATTGAACTTTATTTGATTTCATCAAAATTTGAATTCTTAGGGTTCTTTGATATGCTGAATCTAACCATGTATTTAGATTTTGGATATTGGAATACCACAAAGGGATGGTAAGAATTGTCTTTGGAGTTATGGCTCAAACAGTTAAGGAATAAGGTGCAAAAGGGTTTCAAGTTAATGGACAATCACTTAAGTACAAAACATAATTTAAAAGGCAGTGTAAGGTTGGTAATTGAAACTCATTTGAATATCTCACCTAAACTGCTTTTAAATTATGTATATTAAATTTAAAAACTTTAATAAATTCCATTGGAAATTTGCCAATATAAAATGTTGCTGATGAAGCTTTTTGTTTATCTCACCTAAACTGCTTTTAAGTTATGTATATGGAAGTTTGCCAAAAACTTTATTATGAATAAATTCCATTGGATTTGCCAATAACTTTAGTTTAATGAACTTCATTGGAAATTTGCCAATATAAAATGTTGCTGATGAAGCTTTTTGTTTATCTCACCTAAACTGCTTTTAAATTATGTAAATTGGAAATTTGCCAAAAACTTTATTATTAATAAATTCCATTAGAAATTTTCAATTGCACTGTATTGCGCAATAGCAAGAAATCTTCAATTGCACAGTATTGCGCAATAGCAAGAAATCTTAAATTGCACAGTATTGTGCAATAGAAGAAATCTTCAATTGCACAGTATTGCGCAATAGCAAGAAATATCCAATAGCACAATACTGCACTAGCAAGAAATCTTCAATTTCACAGTATTGCACAATAGCAAGAAATATTGAATTGCACAGTATTGCGCAATTGCAAGAAATCTTCTTTTGCACAGTATTGCGCAATAGCAAGAAATCTTCAATTGAAATTTAATACAAATTTTTAACCCATTTAACATTTTAGATAATTCACCACATTTATTTTGTGTCAGAAACCTATATTATGTCAAAAATTTGATCACAATCAAATTCAGACAGTATCAAGCTTGAATATTGTGTCCAAACTTGCACCAACTGTTCCGGTTCGACCTCTGCGGTCGTATCAGGCTGCGCTCAGCAAAGCATTTTATTTAAATTCCTTCCAGGGGATGCTATTATTACACAAGCTGTATAAACATGATCAAACATGGTGTTTTGTTATTATTAGCAAAACAGGTTGTTATCTTGAGTATGATATTCCATGGAGTAAAAAATAAACTGCGAAATTAATAAACATATTCTATTTTGCAGTTTAATCCATGTAAGCCGACTTGAACCTAGTTTGTATACCACTAGTCTATCAAAGATTTCCGCTAAAACCGCACGCGACCTATGCTTTTAAAGGCGTAAGCTTTTGCTCTGTTTTGCAGGTATCACTATAATTTGCAGACTAGGAAAAGTAATAAAAATGCTGCTAATTCATCTGCTGTGACTTTTACCGGTATATTTAGGGAGTTTGTGTCAAAAATAAAACGCCATATGACATTTATCGTATCCCTCCTTTCAGTGTGAAATTGGTAATCTTTGCTAGCCACGTCTTACGATCCGACTCCCTGCTCAAGGGGCTAGGGCAATTTTCACAAAAAATCTTCCGACTAAAATTGATCGCAAGTTATACTGAAATGTTCATGACTTACGGTCGAGTTTACTCGTAAGAAATTTTGGAAAATAGTCGCTCGATCGTAACCCTTGGTGAGCGAAGCTGTGTGACAGTAAGAACGTTCTTTTAGTCCGTTTTAATAATAACGTCGACTCGCTAACTTATCGATTTCTTGGTATTAGCGTCACTGATGTGTCTTGTGCAGCGAATTAAATTATTGGCCTAGTTTCGTTGAAGTTGTTTTCCAACCACTTGGAATGCCAATGCTAATTAATGGACGTTTCGTCTCCGGGAGTAAAACACCCAGAAGTCAGCACTCCTGTACACCTGTGCTGACATGAACTGTAATTGATTTGGTCATTTCTGTACATTTATTGTTATATAAAATGTTAAAATCACTTGAAACACTAAGGTTTTTCCACCCAAAGGCATAGATGACCTTGGATAGATTTGGCACAACTTTGAAAATTGTTGGTTTTCAATGCATTTTAATTCAATATTGATTTGGAAAATCCGAATTCAAAGTATATTGAGTCGAATGCCACTGGTGAGTCTTGTATAAACGAAACGGGCGTCTAAATTATAAGCCTAGTCTCTTTAATGACTTCTAACAACCACTGGGTCGATACCACTGAGAGTGTAACAAGCCCAAACTAATTAAAATATAGATCTGTGGTTTCGTCATAATTAGAGTAAGCAAGTAACGATAGGTCCGAATTTTAATCAGATTGTCATCCGCCCATTAGCCAGCAGTCCTATGCTGACATGAACTACAGTACCATTAATTTGGTAATTTTTGTATAATTACTGTTTATAAGACTCTTAAATTTCATTCAAAACACATTTTCTTTCCCAGACATAGAAAGTCTGTGCCAGATTTGTCAAAACAATTTGGAAATCTGGCGTACAGGGTTATAAGCCTAGTATCTTTAATGACTTATTGCTCCCATGTTAAAATGTTATATTCATATATTCATACAAATTTATGTGGATTTACAGCTGATAACATTGGAAAGTCTCACAGCAATGTTGTTGGACACTTGCAAACACTCATCAAATTACCAGATGACTGTCAGTTTTACCATTATTCAATAGATTGATAAGGTTGGAATTGTTGACGTTTAAAGAGTAGAGACTAATTTTGCTCTGTACTCTTAGAATGGATACAAAACATCACTATCATCAGATTCACACCCAGAAAAGTTAAATCTAACTAAAAATAACTGAAAGTCTAGACACACATTGGTTCAAGTCTGTTCCTGCAAAGCATTATTAATCGGAAAGTTACTGGAAAGTAGTCCCGAACTACTATTGTTTTAACCTGACGCAATTATGACCGCTAATGTTCAAAAGAGCGAACAATGGGTTTGACGGGTTGGAAATATATATTTCAATAAGAATAAACAAATCGTAAATATCAATTCAATTTAAATGAAATATAGGTCAATATTTCATCAAAACCTAAATCACTTAAGAAGTGTATGTTTACTTGATTTTGTTAATTTGTCTTTTTGACCGAGTTAAGCCATTTCAATTGATATTTTATAGTGTGTCTTTCTATGTTGTAATGTTACACTACTGTTTCAGGTTAGGGTGAAGATTGGCGCCTGTTAAAACGTTTAAACCCGCTGCATTTGTTTGCACCTGTTCTAAGTCAGGAGCCTGTTGTTCAGTGGTTGTCGTTTGTTGATGTGGTTCATAAGTGTTTCTCGTTTTTTATATAGATTAGACCGTTGGTTTTCCTGTTTAAATTGTTTTATACTAGTCATTGTGTGGCCCGTTATAGCTTGCTGTTCGATGTGAGCCAATGCTCCGTGTTGAAGGCCGTACTTTGACCTATAATTGTTAACTTTTGACTTGGATGGAGAGTTGTCTTATTGGCACTCATACCACATCTTATTATCCAATTAAAACTTGTTTGTAGCAAACAGATCCTCAGACTGGTATACAGATTGAACATTTCATTACAAATGAAGCAGTAAAACAAAACAAAAATACAACAGCAAAACTGACTGTGCGAAATGTTGATAAATAAATACTGAAATAATGCAAATATATGTAGACGACTACAAATTAAAAGTATAAATAAATGGTGTAACATATATAAATAATCATAAACGGAGTACGCATTTACAATATATATAACAGATATCTTTTTAAAGCAATCATTTGGACATAAGTAACATAATACTATCATTCTATTTGCAGATATTATAAAATCAACCTACCAAAGGGACATCCCAGCTAAGAGATCAGAAAAAACCTGAAGAAAAGCCCTCGAATCAACCCATGGATATGGCTTCATCAGATATCAAGCCAGACACTAGTGATGTTTCTGTTTGCACATCAACAGAGACAAATAATGATGTTTTTCAACATGGCTCGATAGAATTAAATGGTATTGCTGTCCAAACAGAAGTCCATAAAGATAAAGATAAAGTGTCAAAAACCACAAATTGACAGAAATACAGTCTTTGTCTAGTTCAAACATAGGTTAGTTTTAATCGACTAGTGTACATAATGATTTATTTTGTTTTTCAAATGGTATAAACTCAAAGCCATTGAAGGAATCGTAACCTTTAAAACACTTTGTTAAATAAAATTTTCGTTTTTCTGAACACCCATACAAATTCATGGTGGTCATTTGTAATGGTGAAGGAACCCCATCATTCAAGTAAATCATTTTCAAATAATTCCCTAATACACTTTACCACATACCGCTAGATCGAATGACCTTTGAAAGCTTTGCAAATGACTGAGGAGAAACACTGATTCCTATCTCTGTGTTTGGTCGGATGCGTGTTAAATACACCTGTCAACCATTTGACTCTCCTCATGAATTTTCAAGGGTTTTAACCAGGGATAGACATTTATGAAAAGAAGAAAACACATACTAAAAGAAAAGAAAAATAAAGCCCATAGTTTTACATTAGCGGTGGAGAACGCTTTGAAAATTAACAAAGACCTTTCGTAAGAGGATTAACAATACGAATAGGTACACTTTTCGATCATATACAAATGGTTTTGTTCAAGTTTGAAAATTGTCAAACTGTTTTCCAAATTTTGCTTGTTACTTATGTCACCGACAAACTGTTTTATATCTGTATATATACTAGAACCCCATTCTGGTAATCTAACATTGCTGTGTATATTTCTTCAGGTCAACTAACACGGACTTCCGCTTCATCTTGATGAAGTAGCTCATCAAATAGTACTTGACAAACATGTTTTGGATAACCTTATTTCTAAATGTATTATAATGATTGAGGACAGAGAAATAATTAAGCCGACAACACAGTTTGAACGTAATAAAGTTCTTTTGAAATCCTTACGGAGCGTCCATATGATACTTTCCAGCAATTTAAAGATGTCCTGATACAATTGGACCAGTGTAATTCTGATGTCCAACAACTACTTAATGGAAATAGAATAAGTAACAGTGAAGCACCTTCCAATCTTCCACAGGCTGAAATTAGTAAGTAGTAAAAGCTAGTGTGAGCATAAATCTTATATTAAATTAACGAAAACAAGGGTTTGTCATAATACTACGATAGAAGAGGCTTTTAGTGTACACTAAGATTGTCGTGTTCTAAATTTGAATCTCACAGGAGAATCTCTACTATAATTGATGTGGATTTCTGTCCTTGATATTCATTGCAAAATCATTCTGTTTATTCTTTTTTAGATATCGACTGATATTTATTGACAATAAGCCGTAGGATTCAAATGTTATCCTCTGAAACTCACGCGTGCATTAGTTTGTTTTGACGTGCTTTGGCGTGTTGTTTTGAGTTTATTGATCTTCTGGTTTTGGTACTTTTGTGATCCTATATTGTGTATTGCGCCTCAATGACTAAACAAATGTTTTCGGAATGCATACGAAATTACACTCGTGTTAATTGTAAGATTATCTTCTCGAAAACTGTTGATCATAACAGACCGCAGCTGGTTTTCGAAGTTTTGGAAGATAATTGATCTTTCAAGTGACATCAATTTTTGAAATGCAAATCTGGTGCCGATAATGTTATTTGATACTTTTGGGTTCCAACACTAATTTTGAGCACGAGTGACTAGAATTATGATTTGGATATGCGCATCACAATAAGTTCTTATAAATTCTGTGACATTGGTGTGGTAACAATTCGACCCATCAATGGCGCGAGTTCTTTATTGAAATCCATACGCTGATGTTTGGCTGACAAACATCTTATATAGTACGATCCTTAGCTGACAAACATCTTATATAGTATCAGTAACTCTCTGTTACTGGGATGTTTTCTTTATTTTGTAGATGTTAACGCAAATTCAATAAAATTACAGAAAACTATAACGTGTTGGTACACGATATGGATTGTACAACAGATGTAGTTGACCATCTTCTACAATCAGAGGTCCTAGAACCAGAAGACCGAGAGGAAATATGTACTCTTAACCTTACTAGACAAGTAATAGACGTCTATTAGCTAAATTATTGTACAAAGATAAAAGCACAATCTGTTTCCTAACGATATGCATCTTATGAACAGATTGTAGATGACCTCGAAAATACGGAGGTGACAACGCATGATAAGGGTTTATGTCATATAGGTAATTTATGAACAAAATGCACGGAATAAGACTTTATATTGCTTAATTTTTTGCCTTGTGTGAATAATGTCATCATAGACACCAGGCTTATCATTTTGTACGCCAGATGCGCGTTTCGTCAACAAAATAAAGGCAACAGTAGTATACCGCTGTTCAATAGTCATAAATCGATTAAGCGAAAACAAATCCGGGTTACAAACTAAAACCGAGGGAAACACATCAACTATAAGAGGAAAACAACTTTTACAACAGAAACACTGAACTGCAACAAAACAAATGCCAACAAACATAGAAACGGACTATTTGATAACAAAAGAGTCACCAGTGACGCTCGAATCAAAGAAGTACACAAGGCCAAAATAAAGTACGAAGTTCAAGAGCGAAGGTCTTTGTTCAGTTTTCTTTGTTTTTCATCTATTTTCTTTTTTGTATGACTTTGCTTTTGTGAATCTTTAATTGTCCTTTGGTATGCACAGGCAAATTTTGCTCACGTGAATTTCACATGATCGGTGACGAATTCACGTCAAAATTCAAAATTCACCTCAAACAACCTCATACGTAAATTTCACATGAACTTTACAAAATAAAGATATTTTTCATGTTTTAAATCCAATTTGAAAATTTAGATGTAATTGGAATAACTTTATTTTGAAAATTCGGGTGAATTTCACGTGAAAAATTTCATGTGATTTTCACGTGAAATTCACATTTCGTGAAACTCATGTGAAATTTGTTCATATGAGTTTCATGTATAAGCTCGTTGTGTGAAATTCATGTGAATTTCACATGAGTTTCACATGAATCTAAATTCACGTGAGTGAAATTTCTCTGTGTATAGTTGTTTTCAGTATCAATAATATTCTACTATGTTGCACATGAAAACTGTCAATTGTCCACTACATAATAAACTATTGATAATGCACGATCATCCAACTAGAAAGTTTTATTGTGCAAAGTCATGAAATCATATGTGAATAATTTTGTACATATACCTTATTATATCATGTGAGATAATACAGGTTTTATACATATTTATAATTTCCGTTAAAATAGTCGTATATCAAATGCATGTTGAATTTCGTAACGCTCATGCAACTTTGCCAAATAAAATTTCCATTCACTTATTTACAGGAATGATAAAATTGACAGACATAGGAAGAAGGAACAAGGTAAAATATCTATTTATTATGGTGTTGTTCACCCATATACTTCCTTTGACTTCAGTAACTTGTATTTCATGTAAGGTCAAGATTTAGAAGACTAATCTGTTATTATTTATGACAAATACCAGTATCACAGAGAAATTTCTGTTAAGACTTTGAAAAGTTTTTTATGCCCGCCGTAGGAGGGGAGCATTAAGTTTACCCTTGTCCGTCTGGTTGTCCGTCTACGTTCGTACGTCCCATAAATGGTTTCCGTCCTCTAACTAAATGTTATGAAACTTATACACGATGCTTATAACAACAAAACATAGATCAAGTTTGAATTTGGTTGGCGTCACTTTTACCTTTCTAGAGTTATGCCCTTTACAAATGGAACAGATGCTGAATTTTTCGTTTCCGTTCTCTAACTTAAGTTTGCCTCGATTGAGTTATGTCTCTATATAACGTTATTTGCAAGCAGGGGCATCATCTGTGTCCCAAGGACACATTCCCCATTAATTTTTAAAAGTTTTTCTACTTAGCATTTTATACGACCGCAAAAATTTTGCGGTCGTATATTACTATCACGTCGTCGTCGTCGTCCGAAGACATTTGGTTTCGGACAATAACTTTAGTTTAAGTGTATGGATCTCTATGAAATTAAAACAAAAGGTTCAATACCACAAAAGGCAGGTTGGGATTGTTTTGGGGTGATGGTCCCAACCGTTTAGGAATAAGGGGCCAAAAACAAGTTTTTCAGGACAATAACTTGTGTATAAGTATTTTGATTGCTCTGAAATTGTACCACAAGTAGAAGGTTGGGATTCATTTTGGGGTAATTGCCCAAACCGTTCAGGAATTAAGGGCCAAAAGCATTTTTCAAGTTTTCAGACAATAACTTGTGTTTAAGTGTATGGATGTCTCTTAAATTGTACCACATTTTACAAAAGATAATTTCTTCAAATATTATTTTTTGGAGGTAACATTTTTTTGGAGGGGTAACTTTTTTCCTCAAGATTTAAGAAATTAAAAGAAAATTTCTTCAAATATTTATTTTTAGAAGGGGTAAAAAAATTTGGGGTTGGGGTTGGGAGGAAATTTTTTGTAAATTCTTTGTATATATTCTGAAAACAGATTTACTAAGTATTGCGCAACGGCACAGTGTATTGCACAACAGAAAGAACTCAATTGAATATAAATTCAAATCATATAACCAATTTCAAGTTCTTTGACTACATTTATTCTGTGTCAGAAACCTATAATGTGTCAAATATTTAATTACAATCAAAATTCAGACCTGTATCAAGCTTGAATATTGTGTCCATTTTGCCCCAACTGTTCAGGGTTGGACATCTGCGGTCGTATCCAGCTGCGCTCGGCGAAGCAGTTTATCCTTAATATTATGATTAAGTCTGAACATTTCGCTCATATATGGAGATAACCCAATAGAAATCCTATTTGTTTTATATAGTTGTATCATGTCTCCACCACCACAGAAGCATGCCATTATAAACAGTGACGCTTTTAAATAGAATTGATTAGAATATTATTATTCACCAAATTAATGCCCCAGGAAGGCATATAACACTTAAACAATTAATTTTAAACAATTTGTAAAAAAAACACAAAACAAACAACAAAATAAGAAATGAGTAAATGCAATTGATGGAAGTAGGGAATGTATATGAAAACTTTCTTTTTATTATTCTAATTTAGGACAAGACATCATATCCCAAGTAGATAAGAACTTAACAAAGATACAAAGTGAACTTCAAGAAGTTATTCCTGCACATATACGAGGTAATTGGATTTAATTTTATTGATTAATCGGACTTAAAGGGGCCATTTCTGTCTATTTTACCAATACATAAAGTCTGATCTATCTCGTATGTATATTTGTGGAATATCTGAATTATACTTGATATAAATGAACAAGAGGAAATTGCCATATCAACATATCTATTACCATTATTTAAAAAGTAACTTTTGATGAATCTTCATTTTTTTTCTTTTTTTTTTCTTTCTTATTCTGATTATTTTAAATTGATTTGTTGATTATTAACCTGGTATCGTACTGTTTTCTTTGAAATAATTAATAAAGGATAAGAAAAATCATAGGTTTAAGAAAAACAAAAGCAACATGTTCAAAAAGAAACATACAAAATAGAACAGAACATTATGGAATTTTATGTGTAAAGTTCGATGTTTTCTTTTCTCAGCTCAAATGAGATTACAGATTGAGGAATGGGTCCTCAAAGACAGATCATTTGTATCTACGGGGCAGTGAACATGTCAGAAACTGTGTACAGGACAACAATTGTGTGACCATAACAGGCAGTGCCGGTGTAGGGAAAACATTTATTTCCCGACATGTTGCGCTGATTTTGCAGAAAGACGGGTACAAAATAATACCAGTGATAGAGTCAACAGACATTAGAAATTACTATCAACCTGGTAGGAAGACAGTTTTGTTGTAGATGATATCTGTGGAAAATTCACTGCTAGCCAACAACAGATTGAAAAGTGGCAACAGTTGTTACCTTTGATTAAAATATTAGAAGATAAATGTTGCAAGATTATTGTAACGTGCCGGTTACAAGTTTATAAGGACAGACAGTTTGGAGTATTATCTCGACCATTCAAGTCCTGTGAATGCAACTTGATATCCGACGTTGCGTCTAACAAGATCAGAAAAACAAACATGGCAGAATCATATTTTGGTAAACATATGGATGAATTGGACTTAACTGAAGTGTCAGAACAATCTTTCCCTTTCTGTGTTCTTTATGTCATCGGAAACCGGATATGGACGTGCACATGTTTTCAAAAGTCCATTTGAAGTGTATAAAACGAACTAGATAGATTATATTGTTCTGGAAAACAAGGGTTGATGGAAATTTGTTCCTTAGTAATGATAGTCCTCTATAATAACAAACTGGATGGAGAAATTTTTGGAGAAATTACAGACGAACAAAGAAAACTCCTGGATGACACTTTTGAAGCTTGTGAACTGAAAAGAGGAACATCTAAAATCAAGCTGAAAGCTGCTATTGATACTTTAGTTGGTAGCTATATTTCTGAAGAGAATAATGTTTATAGTAGTTTGCATGACAGGTTATTTGACTTCTTCGCTCACTACTTTGGTCTCAAGATGATACATTTAATCATAAAGCATGGAGACAGTGGTTTCTTACGTGAACGTGTCGTGTGGAGGCAACAAAGAGGATCATAAAATGATGTCGAGTTTACAATAACACTTCCTGATCAAAACCTCCAATCTTATTTAAAAGACTGATTTCAGATTGGTCAGACGGGAAAGTCACAAATGTTTTCTACAATGATAGCATGAGAATTCCTGAATTTAGGCAACATTTGTTGCATAATCTTGACCAAACAATAAGTCTCAACGAAGTGATCTAGCCAATAAGAGTGATAATGAAAGAAGACTTTGCAGCAGGCAATACACCTCTTATAAAGACATGTCGTGGTGGTTATTCTGATATAGTGGAGTGGTTGTTGGATAACAATGGTAATGTCAATGTAAGTAGAGCCAATGGCGTAACTCCGCTTTCATGGCAGCGCAAGATGGTCACACAGACATCGTTAGAATGTTATTGAAAAAGCAAACGTCAATATGAGTAACAGTGCCGGTGGTACACCTCTTAGAATAGCCTCTCAGAAAATCATTCTGATGTTGTCCGTTTATTAATTGAACATAACGCGGACATAAATGCACAGATGTATGATGGCGATAATCCGCTTTTGACGGCCGCCCGTAATGGTTTTGCAGATATTGTAGAGGTTTTATTAGCTAAAGGAGCTGACTGTAATAAATGCCTACAAAGCAAACAGTTAATAGTAGATTTCATTGCTGAACATCCTTCAAAGACAATTAAAAGTGTTCAACAAAGTTGGCTGAAAGTTGCAAATAAATACGGTGCATTGGTTGCTAAAGAGTTCGTTAAAATGCATTACCAGAATATGTTTTTGATATGTTCGCTGGTTCATACCACTACACCTTGCTAGTTTCATGGGACATAAAGAAGTAGTCAAAGTCCTCCTGGACCACAATCTAAATGTGAACGTTACAAAAGCTGATGGAACGACACCGTTATTCTATGCATGTGAAGTCGGACATGAGGATATTGTTTGTTTATTGTTAGAGAGTGCTAACATAGGCATGCAACGGACTGATGGGAAATCTCCGCTGGACATTGCATCGAAGAATGGTCATAGATCTATAGTGATAACATTGGAAGAACATTCAAAGAAATAGCAATAGCTTTTTCTTACTTTAATGACTTGATTAAAGCAAATAAGTAGGGCCGAAGGCCTTTATTTTGACATTAAAATTTTGTAATATCATATGTAGGTAGATACCCATTTATTTAACTATCTTCAATATGCAAATTTAAATAGATTTGACCCTCTGTCCACTGTTCGTTTTAAGATGTTAACAGCCTCAAAAGTATAGTATGTTACAAGTGGTTTTAGATTGCCCAATGACCACACTCTTTGGCCAAAATAACATTGTTATAAAAGATGTAAATGGGTCAGATACACATTGAAACAAAACAAAATATGGTGGTCCATGCATGTGGCCAATGTCGTTTGAAGCAAAAACTATTAAAATTTAGGCAAACAATTTGTCAAAATTAATATTTTCTTTATAAATGTGCAAATTTATGACGTCACAATGACATCCTATGTGTTCTAAAGTCAAAGCTTGTTGGTTTTGTATTTAGACAAATTTACATATTTTGTTATCTAATATTTACCATTATTACTGAAGTTAAATTTCATGGAATTTTAGGGACAATATTGTCCCTTTGTGAAACTACTCATTTCAGTTTTAGACATATTGTCATTTGTCCATCTGTTTCAATGATAATGTTATGTAGCTTTGCTGTTTAAGCAAAATAACTACTTTTGAGACGCACTCAACGTAAATGTTACAGGAGAAATTTTCATGGATGATTTTGATACTTTTATTAACTGCACAAAGCAGATACATTGCGTAAGGCATATGATGCTCCTTTGAAAATTTTATGCTTTTCTTTTGTAGGACAATACATTTCTGTTCCTTTCAAATTTATTACTCAAATTTTGCAAAGTTAACAGGGGTAACATGTGAATGTTGATAATTCAACATGTACATGTTAGGTGTCATGCTAAGAACTGTTCTTGGTGAATTTTGGAACGACATAAAACACTTACTTAAAACATTCAGTTTATTTATTTATTGAAAAATCATCCTAAATGCATTTAACATAATTGTGTAATATAAAAAATAACAACTGGACTTTGCGTCACGGTGCATAAAGATGATAACTTTGAACATCCCTGTCATTGGCGGAAAATTTGTAGACTAAACAATTCCGAGAAAATGAACTTTTTTAATATATCTACAACCATAAACATGAAAGTTGTTTCTTGAAAACTATTGAAGAAGTTGACTCAATCAAACCATGCCCACTCAAACAAAGTTCATCATCCTGTCATTTGTTTGAAATTTAAAGCAATCAAAATCCTGATAAGATGATCACCCTTTCTAGAAAAAAGGCATAATCATGAAAATAAGCCCAAGCTTGAAATATATAACAACAACAACAACAACAACAATACTTTATTTTAAGGGTTACACAGTTAGCTATATAACTAATCTTCCCTGAGGCCCTCGTCATAGAAAAGCATAAACAAAATGCAAACATATAAACCCTTTGATTAGGGACTTTCCTTTTGAATTCAGTATTTTTGTGATTTTACTTTATACATGGCATACATAGTATAAAAGTCAAGTATGATGATAATGTTCAATACAACTTGATAAAATGTTATGAAAAATAAACATGATGAAATACTAGTAATCAGTATTCAATATTTTTCAACAGGTTGATTTCAATAAATGATCTGCTATTTTGTATTTGAAAGAATTAACATTTGTAATATTTCTTAACGATATTGGCAATTATCCCACAAGAATGGTCCAGAATATAAAAGATTTCTTGAACAATTCTATTTTTGGTTTAGGGGTAGGGTTTCCTTGAACAGCATTTCTTAAGGGGTATGGATTTCTGTCTGAAACATAATGAAACTTGCTAGTAAGATATGATGGGGCATCATTTTGATGCATTAAATCATCACAAACTTGTGATATTTTATTCTCTGTTCAACTGTCATCCAGTTTAAGTTTTGAATAAGGGCTCGGAAGGAGCGAAAAGGACTGTTTCTAGTATTATTCTAGCAGCTCTCTTTTGTAATTTTAATATCCTATTTAAACCCTCACTGCTACAACTACTCCACACTACAACAATAATCAATTAGTGGTTAGATATAACCATTATAGAATAATTTTCTGCAGTCTAGATTTATAAATTTCGTAATCTTTAATAGTAGATATAGCCTAGATGAAATTTTTGAGATCAAATCAATTTGGTTTGTCCATATGAGGGAAGGGTCAATTTTATGCCTAAGAGACTTTCACATTTGGAAGATTGTATCACTTGATTGTTAATAGTTAAACAATTTTCACTGTAATGTATTGCTTTTTGCTTTGTTCCAATAATCATATATTTTGTTTTATTTTATTGATGAACATATTGTTATCATTACACCATTCCTCAAAACCATGCAAATCTTCTTGTACCTTTGACTGCAGAGTTTGATAACAACTACCAGAAAGATGTAATGTTGAATCATCAGCATATAAATCAGTGCAACATTTTTCATATAGATAGGAAGGTCGTTTATGTATAATATAAACAGAAGGGGCCATAATATGGGGCCTTGGGGACACCATACTTGATATAAAGTTTTTCAGAATGAGCATTACAATTTGTACTTGTTGAGTTCTTTCATTCAAATAGGATTTGAAAAAGAAACAGCATTATCAAATCCATAAATTTCAAGTTTTTAAATAGAATATCATGATCTACTACATCAAAAGCTTTCTTAAAATCCAATAGGACTGCTAAGTTGATATTACCGTCATTCATATCCTGTTCCCATTTATCTATAATATTGATAAGGGCAGTTTGGCAAGTGTGTTCTTGTCTAAACCCAGACTGTGCTGGGTGTAAAAGATTAAGTCTTTTAGGTAGTCATACAAATGTTTTGAAACATGCTTTTCTAAAAGTTTTGATAAAACAGGAAGTACAGAAATTGGTCTATAATTTGTTGCCATGAATTTTTCCCAGCTTTAAAACAGGGGTTACTCTTGCATTCTTTAGAACAGTGGGTATCTATTATTCTGTTAAAATGTAAGTTAAAGATGAAGTTATGAAGGAGCACTTAATTTTAAAATATTTGGTCCTATGTTATCAGATCCGGTGGATTTATTAATGTCAAGTTTGATAATCTCATTAAATAGATTATTTATTGTGACTGGAATTGAGAATTTTACTTGTTTTAACTTAGTAAATTTCTTTTGTACATATAAGAGGAG